>CAUYON010110520.1:0-36640 GCA_963573935.1 Arctocebus calabarensis | reverse complement strand
TCTGAAATCGTCAGGATGCTGACTGAGGGTGAGATGGGGCATCCAGAGACAGGAGATGCTATTGCCCAGCTTAAGGAGGTCCTGGAGTACAATGCCATTGGAGGCAAGTACCACCAGGGTGTGGCAGTGCTGGTAGCATTTGGGGAGCTGGTGGAACCAAGAAAACAGGGTGCTGATAGTCTCCAATGGGCCCTGACTGTGGGATGGTGTGTGGAACTGCTGTAAGCTTTCTTCTTGGTAGTGGATGACATCGTGTGTTGCTGGAATCTGGGGTGCAGAGCGACGTCACAGAGGCTGAGACCTGCTGAAGAAACTGTATGGAATAAGGGAGGCTACAAGCTCTCTTAGGCATGTAGCAAGAAATCTTTATTTTAACACAGCTTATATAGCCAATACTACACGTATACACTATTAATCAATAATCTTACAAGTATACATCATCCATCTAAAAACTTGGTGACTTGATTCTCATGATCATCACCTGACCGCCTTATGACCAGGCCATCACTGGCCCAGCACCCACCTGTCTATTGATCAACCAACACAACACTCCATTAACTATTATCTTTTACCATTATTACATCTAAAATTAAATCTAAGCCACAAAGCAAACTCCAGGAGAATAAGCTGCTTGAATGCTAGACCCTTAAAAGACCATCCGGAGGTGGTTATTCATTCTGTAGAAGTAGTGGAGATTCCTAAGATATACAGGAGACTTGCCCCCAGGACCAAGCCTTTGTTCAGGGAAGTATTACCTTCTGAGTGAGCAGACCAAAGGGCGAGATGGAGTTCTATCCCGGTCTCTCCTTCCCAACTCACTAAAAAACTGTTCTCACAGAATGAATCTGTTTAAAGGCACATATAGGCTTTTCGCCTATAATCATGGATTCATCTCTTACCCGGCGGGGGAAGATCTGCTGGTATCAGAAGCCAGGCATAGGTCTGGATGCCGTCAAGGATGCTATGCTTCTGTATCTACCGCCTGTTAGATCGGCTCTACTGCCAGGAACAGCCCTATTACCTGAACCCGGTTGAGCTCTTCCTGCAGAGTTCCTATCAGACTGAGATCGGGCAGACTCTGGACCTTATCACAGCCCCCCAGGATAACGTAGATCTTGACAGATTTACTGAAAAGAGGCACAAATCTATTGTCAGTACAAGACAGCTTTCTACTCCTTCTACCTTCCTGTAGCTGCCTCCAAGTACATGGCAGGCATTGATGGGCAGAGGAGCACAGTCACGCGAAGATCCTGCTGGAGATGGGCGAGTTCTTTCAGATCCGGGATGATTACCTTGATCTCTGTGGGGACCTGAGTGTGACGGGCAAGGCTGGCACTGACATCCAGGACAACGAATGCAGCTGGCTGCTGGTTCAGGGTCTGTAACAGGCCACTCTGGAGCAGCGCCAGATCTTGCAGGAGAATTAACGGCAGAAGGAGGCAGAGAAGGTGGCCTGGGTGAAGGCCCTGTAGGAGGAGCTGGATCTCCCTGCTCTGTTCTTGCAGCCCTAGGACAACTACAGCCGCCTTATGAGTCTCATTGAGCAGTTTGTGGCACCTCTGCTCCCGGCAATCTTCCTGGAGCTAGCACGCAAAATCTGCAAAAGTGACCTAGACACCGCAAGGCTGGGGAGAGGAGGCTCCATAAATTATTGTGTAACCTTGAAAAAATAATAATAATAAATTTTCAGTAACAAAAAAATAAGTAAAATAGTTTAACATAGTAAATGGGGCACCCTGTATAATAACATAATGCCATAAATAGGGCTTTATTCTTTTTAATCCAAAGTCACTGTATTCTAGTTTTACTAAAGTTAATATATTTTCCTTATTTCCCATAGGAGTAATGCATAGACATATCCCCTAAAGAATCATGTAACATACTCACTTAAATTTTGTGTTAAATAAATCAAAATTATTTAGTATTTATTGTTAAAGTAATTTGTACCTTCAAGGTACATTTTCACATTTTCCAAGTTGAATTAAGTGAGTTCACACCTTAGGCTTACAATACTTCCAAGAGCCTAAATTATTAAAATAATAGCTAACTGAATAAATAAATTAATATTTTTTAGCAACTTATATCATATAAATTCAAATATGTGAGGTTTTTCAAAAGTATTACTACCATTACACTTAACATGATAAAGCATGGTTAAAATCAAAACTATATCTATTAGTATACTATGCAGCCATTGAAATCTGATTAGAAATATTGTAATATTTATAGCTATGTTTCATTTTAGGGATTATATTTTCTTCAACCTGCTATCCTATTGCCTATTTCAATAAAAAATTCCTGAGCCACTGTGCCTCATGCCTATAATCCTAGCACACTGGCAGACTGTGGTGGGTGGATTGCTTAAGCTCAGGAGTTTAAGAAAAGCTGAACAATACTGAAAACCCATCTCTACTAAAAATAGAAAAACTATCGGGGGCTTGTGGCAGGTGCTTGTAGTCCAGCTACTTGGGAGGCTGAGGCAAGAGAATCACTTGACCCCAGGAGTTGGAAGTTGCTGGGAGCTGTGACACCATGGCACTCTAACCTGGGGCAACAGAGTGAGACTGTCTCAAAAAAAAAAAAATTCCTGTGTACTAAGTAAATCTAAACAGTGGCTAATGCCCAATGTTTTATTCAAATATTCAACAGTTATATCTTTTAAGAACATATTAGTAAGCCACTTGACTAGTGTTGCAATTAATCCTCAGAATAGATTTATTCCCCTATAGCCTTTAAACAACCTTAACAACTGGGTCCTGAATAGGTTTGGAAAGAAACAAGGGCAATACTCAAATTATGAAAAGGTCAGTCAGAGTAGTCTGGCAAACATAATAGACACAGCCATACTATTATAGCAGAGGCTGAATATCCATTCTGGACAGAAGCGGAAGGATGCTTTTAGAAACAGGCTGGATGGAGCCCTTATTTGGGGAACCTTAGCATAGTTTGATGAATCCCATATTTGGTTTACAAAGACAAGGCATAGGTCCTAGTGCCGACTTTGCCAATTTCCTTTTGAGTTTTATTTTCTGTATCAATAAAATAAACTATTGAAAAAATGAGGTAATGAATGTGAGAAAATGCTGTGAATTTTATAGTACACAGGAACCCTTGAGATCTTAGTAGTTATTATTGAATAGTAACACATTTTGTTTATTTACTTGTAAATTGCAGATATAATTGGTCATCTTGTTCTCAGTATTCTCCCTTAATGAATCCCATCACTGGAATTTAATTCTATAATGCAGAGTTCAGATAATGTAGATGAATTTGATCCAAAATCTGTCTCTGAAAATCATGAATAATGATTGAAAATGCCAAATGCACATCAAGTTATCTTCTTCTGATTATAATAGCTATATCTGTGTTCAGTGAGATATATACATGCCATATGTGGACATCAGGCTCAGAGTTAAGACACATTTCCTATGGTAAACTCTTCCTGGGTTGATTGTAGTTTGCCGAATATTTTCAATACAAACAGTGCTGATAATTTATCAAACCTGTGGAGTTTTGTTTTTTTTTCTCATTTTCAGTTTGTTTTCTTTCTTCAGTGTTCTCTGAGTTTCTGTTGGTCTCCTATTCCGTTTGACTTCACCTATGACACTTCATTGGCGTGTCGACTATAGATTTTCTGAGGTTTATACTCAAATAAAGAAGTTTTATACTTTTAAAACTTTTAAATGTTCAATTAACTTTGCAAATGCTTTAAAAGTTGTATTAACTAAGTAAATGGTGACAAGCTCAAGCAAAGTCTTCAATAGGGCTCTTTGTATATATCAAGATTTATATGTTATAAAAATCCTGAGCTTAATTTGGGAAAACTAGCTCAAACAATTCCTTGCTGTATACATCAATTATCAATGTCAACATTTAAAAAATGTAACTTGATGTTTGTCTGTGGTTGGATTGATAAAATGACAGATGTATTTCTAGTAATAGTTAATGGGAATAGAAATAATAGTTGTAATAATAAGGGCAATTTCGAATACACCATAGAAAATGAGGACCAAGACAGTATTTATTTGTCCCAAATGGTCACATGAAATCTTGCCCTAAGCACTTTATCAATGTCCCCTCTATTCTCCTAAAAAAAAATCCAAAGTTTAAGAATTATTTATGTCAGTTACAAGGTTTATTTATTACTTAGAGTGCATACATATCCTTAAGGGACTCTTCACAGAAGGATTTATTCCATTTTTCTAGCATCAAGATGATATGACATTATGAATATATTCCTGCTACTACTATACCACCTATTTTAAGACAGAAGTACAGCTTATATTTTCGTTTTTTAAAATTTCAGATTGATAGAAGGGTATGAAGGATTAGGTTACATTGTTTGTGTTTGTTAGGTGAAGTCCACGTTGTAGTTGAGCCCAGGAGGTGTGCCATGTAGCCCTACATCATGCCCGTTAGGTGAGAGCTCAGCAAACCCCCTACGCTTCCCCTCTCATTTCTCCTTCCTCCCCCCTACTTGAATGTAGTTGTGCTTTTCTCTCGTGTGGGCATGGGGTCCTTCACCTACAGGTTTCATATTAGTACCGAGTAATTGCATACTTGCTTTTCCATTCTTATGACATTTTACTTAGGAGGATGTTCTCCAAATCCACCCAGGTAAATACAAAAGATGTAATGTATCCATCTTTTGTATAGTTGAATAGTATTCCATGGCATACATATACCATAATTTATCCATTTGTGAGTTGATGGGCACTTGGGCTGTTTCCACATCTTGATGATTGTAAATTGAGCTACAATAAACATTCTAATGCAAATGTCCTTATGATAAAATGATTTTTTTTCTTCTGGGTAGATACCTAGTAATGGGATTGTGGGATCAAATGCAAGGCCTACTTTTAGCTGTTTAAGGATTTTCCATACTTTTTTCCCAAAAGGCTATATTAGTTTGCAATGCCACCAACAGTGTAAAAGTGTTTCCTCTCCACACCCATGCCAGCATCTGCAGCTTTAGGACTTCACTGGGGTTAGCTGATATCTCAAGGTGGTTTTGATTTGCATTTCTCTGATGATTAGGGATGATGAGCCTTTTTTCTTTTGTTTATTGTACATTAGTCTGCTTTATTGGGAGAAGGTTCTGTTCACATGTCTTGCCCAGTGATCCATGGTGTTGTTTGCTCTTTCATTGCCGATTAATTTGAATTCTCTGTAGATTCTGGTTATTAGCTCTTTGCCAGATTCATAATATATAAATATCTTCTCCCGTTCTGAAGGTTGTGCATTTGCTTTAATTGTTGTGTCCTTAGCTGTGCAGAAGCTTGATCAGGTCCAATTTATTTATGTTAGTAGTTGCTGAAATTGCCAATGGGGTCCTCTTCATAAAACCTTTCCCCAGGCTGTTGTCATTAAGAGTTTTTCCTACACTTTCTTCTAGAATTCTAGAATATAGCTCACCTTTTCAATGTGTTTTTTTTTGGGGGGGGGTTGTTTGTTTTGAGTTTTTTTTTTTAAAGACAGGATCTTGCTGCACTGCACAGGCTGGAGTGCAGTGATGGGATCATAGCTCATTGCAACCTCGAAGACCTGGGTTCACGAGACCCTCTTGCCTCAGCCTCTCTAGTAACTACAGGTCTATGCCATTTTCTTTTCCATTGTATGTAAATAGGGTCTCACTATATTGCCCAGGCTGATCTCAAATGCCTCATCTCAAGTGATCCTCCCACCTCAGCCTCCCAAACCACTGAGATTACTGACATGAGCAGCCACATCTGGCCTCATGTTTTTTTAGAAGTTATTCATTTTATACATACACACCATAAGCATATAATGTAATCATTTTAAAATTATTCATTTTTAAAGAAAGGATTGGAATGCCTGCACAGACAAAATGGAGTGATTCTCTACCCTCTCCTTCTCTCTTCAGGGATATATCTCTAGCAGGGACTAGATCAGCACTGCCTACATCAAAAAATAACTATATATAAATTCAGAACAAACATAAACATGTATATACACTTGCAACATCATGTCAGTATCTTCTCTGTTCTTAAGGATATTTTCATCTTCTGGGTTTGAAATAATTGACATTTTCTAAAAACACCACCTATGCCCTCTGCCATTTTTCATAATTCTTATGTCAGGAGCCACTTTACTTCTCACTACTTCCCCATACATAGTCTCAGTACGTAGCTAAAATAATTTCCTTAGTGTTAAACACCCATTCCCCCCAAACAAAAACCTATTTGTTTCATCTTCATTTTGCTCTGTACAAGTCACATGATGATGGACAGGCCAGAATCTCTAGACATCAGCTTCTGTTCTGTAAAATAATTGAGTGGTGCTGAAAGATTTCATCCGACTGTGAAATGCTGTATTTAGTCCCATATCACCCATTAAACTTGGGAACCTGTCCTGGAGCATCCAGTAAAATGGGGTTATACCCTGAGATCTTCATGGCCTCTGTCTGTACTTTTTATCTTAAATTGACTTGCATTCCATTTTCCAACCTCTTACTGCTAATTCTTTTGCCTTCAGATGATTGGGTTTGTTTTATTTATGGTTTTACCTCATCTCTCAGATGAGAAATGTTGATCTTCTGTTCTAGCTCAAAGTCTGATTTCCCTCCGAGTGATCACTCATCCTTCTACTACTTTGCTGTGGCTCCTGTGAGGTAGAGTGCTGTCCTGGCCACCCAACTGGTATTGGACTTTGCACCTTCAGCAGAATTGCCTGGGGCTGGTGCCCTTCTCATGTTGCTCCTGCCACGAGTGGGACCCTGGCATCATGATTCTATGATTCTGTGTTTTTCTAGTGCTATGGTTGAATATTGTTTGTCCCACCAAAACTCACATTGAGGCTTGGTCCCCAATGCAGCAGTGTTGGAAGGTGGTATTTTTGAGAGGTGACTAGATTGTCAAGAAGGAATAATAATAAAAAAAAAGATGGATTAATGTCTTTCTTACTAAACTAGGTTAATTCTTATAGGAAGGAATTAGGTCTTCCAGGTGTGGGTTGCCTCTTGCACTTTTTCCTTTTTGCTCATGCCTAGTTCTTTTTCTATTTCTCTGCCATGTTTTGACACAGTATGAGGCCCTTACCAGAAGTCATCAGATGAGGCTGCCCAATCTTGAACTTTCCAGTCTACAGAACCATAAGCTAAGTAAACCCCCTTTTAAATAAATTACCCAGTCTCAGGTATTCTGTTATAGAAACAGAAAACTAAGTTGTCTTGCCTACATATTTTTCTACTTCCTATTAATATACAAGCTGTCCATCTTTCGAGGCTCAGCTCAAGTCTTAATGATTTTGTGAAAATTCCCCATCCTTACTATATCAGCTATCATTGATATTTCTTTCTTTGTTTTCTTTTTAGAGACAGAGTCTCACTTTGTCACCCTTGGTAGAGGCTGTGGCATCACAGCTCACAGCAACCTCCAACACCTGGGCTTAGGCGATTCTCTTACCTCAACCTCCCAAGTAGCTGGAACTACAGGCACCCACCACAATGCCCAGCTATTTTTTTTTTTTTTTTGAGACAGAGCCTCAAGCTGTCAACCTGGAGAGAGTGCTGTGGCATCACAGCTCACAGCAACCTCCAATTCCTGGGCTCAAGCGAGTCTCCTGCCTCCGCCTCCCAAGGAGCTGGGACTACAGGCACTCACCACAACGCCTGGCCATTTTTTGGTTGCAGCCACCATTGTTGTTTGGCGGGCCCGGGCTGGATTCGAACCCGCCAGCTCAGGTGTACGTGGCTGGTGCCTTAGCCTGCTGAGCCACAGACACCGAGCCAACCCAGCTATTTTTTTGTTGCAATTTGGCGAGGGCCGAGTTCGAACCCACCACTCTCTGTACATGGGGCCAGTGCCCTACCCACTGAGCCATGGGTGCCACCCATATCATTGATATGTCTTACTTTGGACTCTTATAGTACCCACATGCATCACATTTGACAATAATTATAGAAGAAAATATTTTGAATAATCTTAGAGGTCATTTTGTAAAATTATACCATGCAAGATTCCATTTTGTCATATTCTTCACCAAGCCTTAGTTGGGACGATTCTGCTACTTAGGAAAATAGCCATCTATTTGTGGATGAGCTCATATATCTCAGACATTAGTTTCTTCTTTGGACCCTTTGGCACCAGGATATTACCAGTGAATGTATATTAACACATTTTGAGAAATGTAAAACATTCTCTCTTTCCCAGGAGAGAGAAAAACCTCTATGTTCCGGACACATTAGCTTGTCAGATTTAAAGGACATGGCATTGAGGGTTCAATGTAAGGGAGAGGAGTCGTATTTTGATGGATAGATGGCAGAATCTTTGGTCTGAGACCTCCCTGTGGAAGAGAGTAGAAGTGAAAATGGCTGACATCTTACTTTTCAGAAAGTGAAACTTATACAGGGACAGATCTCTTTTTTCCTATTAAATACTTGATGTTGATGATAACAGCAGTAATGATGCTGCTGCTGCAACTGATGGTAATGATGTTGTTATATAAATGAGTGAAAGACAACCCTGTATATTGACCCCTTTGTTGTTTACTTCTTCACAGCAGTAGCTTAAAGTCCTTTGATGTCAAACTCAAATTTTTATCTAATTGCTTTGAGCATAAGCCAAATAAGCATATTTTTAGCTATTCAAAGCCTGCCTGCTTTGTATATCCCCACAAAGCTGCACTCAGTATCTGTTAGCTACACAGAAGATAAGCTGTAAATGACCCCAAACTGCTGCTGCCCTTCAGTGACCTTTGACCTAGAGATACCCCACCTTGCTGCTGAGCAGCACTGCCTGGACAGAGGAGCCCCTCTTTAATTCTCCTATCCCCTGAGAGGTTCTTCGCTCTCTTCCCCTTCTGGATGTTTGGCTTCTGTCATTGTCTCTAGAAGGTCAATTGGCCTGGGGTTTCCCCCTCTCAGGGAACCCTGTCACAGCACTGCCCTGTGTCTTGTGGCCTCGTGTTTTCCTTGATCAGCCCCGAAACCCTCAAACTTAGTACAGAAATATATGACAAAAGTTAAAGCAGTACCAAATTTAGTTTCTTCCCAGCTCAGACCCCTAGCCACACTCTCTAGAGACAAATACTATCAATTGCTTGAGTAGACATCCAAAACTATCCTATGTACATATAGGCATATGAGTGTCGTGCTAGTTTTCTATGGCTACAATAACAAAATCCCATCCACAGGGTTATTTTAAGAAAGAAATTATTTTCCTACAGTTCTAGAGGCTATAGTCCAAGATCAGGATTTGGTAGTGTGGTTTCTCCTGCATCTTCTCTCCTGGTTTGCTAATGGCCTCCTCCTTGCTCTGTGTTCACATGGCCTTTTCCTCTGTCATGTGTATCCCTGGTGTCTCTCTACATATTCCAGCCTTTCCTTCTAAGGACACCGTTAGATTAGATAGGTCTACCCTAATGGCCTCACTGTAACTTAGTCACTAATACAATCTATTCTGAAAACCTGGGCTTTAGGGCTTCAATGGACAGTTCTGAGTGGCACAACTCTGTCCATAACACATGGTATGTGTATATTTCCTTTAGAAAAATAAAGGTATCTTACTAGGCATACTGTTCTCTGCTTTTTAAAATTTACTATGTCTTGATAGATGGTATGGTTTGAATGTTTGTCCCCTCCAAATCTCATGTTGAAACTTAATCCTCAGTATGGCAGTAGAGGGGGGTGCCTGTAAGAGGTGACTGAATTGTGAAGTACTCTGCCCTTAGGAATGGAGTAATCCATTCATAGATTCATGGATAAATTGATTAATGGGTTATCATGGGAGGCGAACTGGTGGCTTCATAAGAAGAAGAAAAGTGATCTAAACTAGCACACTAGCACACTCAGGCCCCTTGCTGTAGGGTACCCTGTGCCACCCTGGGACTCTTCACAGAGTACCTCCTTCCCCAGCAAAAGGTCTCTCACCAGATGCAGCCCCTCAACTTTGGATTTCTCAGCTTCCATAAGAAATAAATTGCTTTTTAAAATAAATTACCCGGTTTTAGGTATTCTGCTATAAGCAACAAAAAATGGACTAAGACTATGATTTTTCTCATATCAACAAACAGGATACAGCTACCTCTTTTTTTAATAGCTGCGTAGTATTTTGTTGTCTGAGTATTCTGTATTTTATTTTTTAAGACTCCAATTGTTGAACAATTTGACTGTTTCCTCTTTTTATTTCTTTTGCAGACAATGCTCCCATAAATATCTTCATAATTATATTTTCTTTTATACATGGAGAGATAGCTGTAATTTTCAGAATGGAGACTACTCGGTCAAGAAGTACTTGAATTTTCATTGAGATAGATACTGTTCATTGTCCCACGAGTAGAGAATGCAAATTTGCATTCCCACCAACAGCATATATGACAGTTCCCCACACCCTGTGATTATACATTATCAACTATTTTAATCATTGTTAATTCAGTAGTTGAAGATGATATCTCAACTACTTTACCTTGAATTTCTTTATTTGAGAGTTGGGGGTTGAACATCCTCTCTTGTTGAAGGCTGTTTGTGTTTCTTGGGAGTTGCCTAGTTAAAGTTTTTGTTTATTCCCCCCATGGATTGTTGATCTTTGCCCTGGTGATTTATTTGTCAGAGATTTTTACATAAGACAAAGGAATGAGTCTCTTGTCATACATGGTTTCATAGGAGATAAGATTATAACACTGACCTGGAAGTCTTGGATCTTCTTGAGACTTCTACTGGGCAAATGGTTTCTAGACACAAAGCATCTTAGTCATGGTAATTCAGCCAAGATAGGAAGCAAATTTCCATCCCCCCTCCTTATAATTCTTTTTTATGTCTAGGATAATACCACAAAAAGGGAAATTCAGATATTCAGCACATTTAGTTGATTCCATGCCAGGCATTTTTCATAACTATAATTTTCCTATTATTCACATGATTTTGTGAACTTAATACACAATTACAAATTAAATAATTGAGCTCATAACTCGTTTCTTTCCTACAAATAGAAATCTCAATTTCAATCAGTAAATCTGTGTGGCAAGTGGAATCACTTTATTTTTATTGATGGGATCAAAATTTATGGAGTAGATTTCTAAACCTTAGTGGCCTAGTCAGCCACTCACTTGAAAATACCACATTCCTTCCCACCATTGGCCATTGGCCATGAAAGCATTCTTCCTGCTTGGCATCTTTTTTCCTTCGCATCTCAGTTTAAATGCCCTTTCCTCAGAGAAATCTGGCCTTACTCTTACCCATCCCCAAGACTAACATAAATCGTTCCTGCTAGACTCTCTCAAAATACTCTCTCCTTTTCCTTAATAGCATTGAGCAAAATTGGTAGTCATATATGCATTTGTTTAGCACAATGTCTGAAACATATTAGAAGATACTCAATAAATGAATAAATGTATAAAACAAATTCCTTTGGGTTCTAACATTGTACAATTTTATGAAATGTCAAATTCCACAGATGCCATAGATATTTCTCTATCCTATAATTCATGAGGTTACTATCAACACTGTAACAAAATATACATGTCTGGACACAACTTGGCTTTCCTTATTCACTTTCACCTGTATTCTTGGGGAGACAGATGTGTGATAGATGCCCAACTCCTATCCTATTGACTGCAGAGTGACCCTTCTCCGATTTGAACTTTCTGCAAGTCTTACCTTATAACTTAGAGGTGAAGAAAATGTGAAGTGTGAGAGAAGGCGATTAATACATCCAGAGCTCTGCTCTAGTGTGTAGGTACAGATTAAAGGTCTTTTTTTATTTTTATCATTATAACAGAGTTTATGATCGCAATAAAGATGTGAGTGGTTTCTTCAAAGATAAACATCTGAATTAGAGAGGCGGGTTACATTCTAATAGCCTGTGGCTGCTGTCAGAAATAATTTACTGCTTAGTGCTTTGTTGGCTGACCCAAGTCCTTTGAAGAAGTGAAGCATGCTACTTACCCCATCATGGCTGCCTAGAATCCTCTCATTTATGTGAGGTGCTCTGTAGTGCTGCTCAATGAAGGCAAGAAGCCTGAACTTGGTAATTGAGAATGAATGTCAAGTAGTGTCAAGACGCCTCAATTCATAAGGCTGATAACTCCTTCTGTGATTGCATTTCCATTTTTACAGCTGCTTCAGTGGCCGAGTTTGCCAGCCTTGTTTGGGAAAGTATATATATTATGGGATTCTTGGCACTTGCTGTGGAGAAGCTAGCATTTTTTTCATTCATTGCTAAGGGCTGTGGAATTTTCCAGCTATTACAGAGCTCAACTTTATACAATTTATAAAGAAGCAGAAAGTAAGAGGAGAGAAATGTTTTAAAAGACAAGATAAAGGGAAAGCACTGATCTTTGCACCACTAGTCAAGTGTCACAAAATTTTAAAAATTATGGGCAATGGCAATATGTCTCTTTGGGAGGAAGACCTTCTTTAAATGAAATGGAAATATGCATGACTTCAATTTTTTAAATGTGTTGGAACTCTAGCTCTTTACATGTAATAATACACATATTATCCCTAGCACAGTCTGGCACAGGAGACAGTAACTTTTTTTTCCCATAAAGAGCCAGAGAGTAAATATTTGGGGTTTGTCAGGCCAGATGTTACAACAGTCTGGCACAACTACTCTACTCTGTGCAAAACTAGCCACAGACAACATGCAAAATTGTTTGAATATGAATGAACATGACCGTGTCCCAGTAAAATTTTATTTATGGCTCTAAAATGTGAATTTTATATCATTTTGTATGTCACAAATATTATTTTTATTTTGATTCTTTTTAACTGTTTAAAAATGTAAAACTCATTCTTACCTTGTGTGTTATACAATTCACAGGTGGTGTGCTGGCTTAGTCTGTGGGCCTTTATTTGCCAGCTAATATATGGCAGATGTTCCATAACTGTGCCTGAGTCCTTTCTAAATAACAGTTAAATTTTATGGATGAGTCACCTGGACAGGAGCCGAATTATCCCTAGCACAGTCTTTAACCAGCTCTTCATGCCAGAGTCTCTGAGCTTTGTTCCACACCAGTGATGCCTGTTTTTATCAACAGTTTCCTCCACACACTAATACTTGCCCAGAGAAGTATGAACTGTCTCAAGCACATTCTATTCACCTCTTTCCACCTCATCTGTAATCCTTCTTGTTCCCTTGTACTCATCTGAAGAAAAGAATGAAGCAGAAACCGCTACTACATAAGGGATATTATAATTGAGCAAAGGTCGGTTACTTTGCAGTAATCAATTTCAGTTACCATGAGGCCAGGTTATCTTTTTAAAGAGAGTGAATGCTAAAGTCTGGATAGTGATATGGAAACCTGCAAAACTAATTTAATTTAACATCACGTGTTGATTATTTAAATAAATAGTATGTCTGCCTACTGCCTTCTCCCTGTAATTCTTTCCCTAATTATGCGAGGTCAGATAATTAAGTTCGTAAACTTATCCTAGTAAAAGTGCTACCTAACTCATTTCTGAACATCACCAGGGTTAATTTCAAAGTATTCCACTTGGAAAGGTATGCACCAAAGCTATTGCCTAGTCCACCCTTCACAGCAATTTTGGAACTCTTTTTCAGGAATGATCATTAGAGGTATTGTCATAGGAGGGCCTGACAATTACATTCATGAACTCATCCCAGCTTTGAAAGGTAGATTAGGCCCTGGTGTCGGAACTTATCTTCCCAAAGGGAGAACTTTAAGGGTGACAGTAGTGATATTCAGCAATGAGGTATATAGTACTTTTTCTAGGATAAGATCATGAACTTTAATTGTCCAACCTGATATATTGAATAATTATTTATTTTTCTGAGATTTTATTGTAGAAGTGGTGAAATTAGAAATAGAAACAAAGCTGAGCTCAGTGGTGCGAGTCCCATACTTCTATAGTCCCAGCTACTCAAGATCATTGGAGCCTATGAGTTTGAGGCCAGCCTCGGCAACCTAGCAAAGCTTCAGTCACAAAAAAAAAAAAAAAAAAAGTCACTCTGAGGACCTACTTTGTGAAACTAGAACTGCTTTAGAACTGAGCTGTGTGATCTTAAGCCTTTTACTTTGTGCTGATTTTAGTTTCATCAAATTCACTGAACTACCAGACAGACTTTCTAGTTAGTCTAAGTCAGAGAATTAACATACAAAGCAAATGCAAAATTGGATCTGATATTCAAGAGCAAATGCTTCTTTCACAAACTAAATTGTAATAGTTTAAAGAAGCAGCTTCCTATTTGGCATGTTTAATAATCCAGAAAATAATTTTGGAAGACAGTACATAGCTTTAACAGTTTTATCACATTGATATTTTTGTATCTCAGAAAGCAAGTGATAAAGGTTATATTTGCCTTTGTAAGATTGAATGTGCTTTGGGAGGTCCAGATAAAACTATATCAAGGATTTGGAAAAAAAGTTTCAAGCATTTATTTACATAATTCTAATCACAGCCCCAGTTAATTATCTAGATTTTTTTTTCCCCAGTAACAAATATCCTGATAGAGGCGGAGGTCTTTGGTTTTTACTTGTGTGTCAGGCATTGTCCAGGTGCCTGAGACTACTTAGCATTTCTATGACACTTTAGAGATGCTTTCAGACTTTGGGTGGCTAACGAGCTGTGTTTTGCACAAAACTAAGGATCTTAATCTGATCAGTTGGTGGTTCTGAAAAGCTCCCTTGGTTTTTAATATGATGATCTAATGCTAAGAAATTGCAGTCCCTTGTTATTATACATAGATCAAGACATTCCATTCTGGACATGGACTCCAACCTTTGTAGACCTTATTCTCTTGCTAAAGATCAGAGGATCTCAGGGCCACAGCAACAAATTTAAATGACTTTATTTTTGTCCCCAAGTATTTCTTCCTCCCCATTCCCACCCTGTACATATTTTAGTCCAAAGCATAGCCTTCAAAGAAAAATGGATGGTTCATGTAGCGTTTAATTACAAATTGTATTATCATTGGATAGCTAAGTAATTGCTTATGAACAACATGACCTAGTTCTATCTTTAAGCACTGTTTTTTTTTTTTTATTTAAATAGGTTTTGGATTCATCTATACTTTTTACCTTCTGATATTGAGACCAGTGCTGATCATAGAGAGCATCCATAGTCTACATTAGAAAATTTTTAGTAGTCTGCTGAACATTGCGTTATTTAGGTGAAGTATGCTTTAACGCTTGCTTTGCCTGTTCTTTCAGCCATTTTTAGCAGTTCTTCTCATCTGGTATTTTTACTTTCAAGTAGTTTTCTGCTTCTGGTCTCTGGAAAAACCTATTTTACTTTATCTATCATATGTTTGATAAAAACAATACCATATTTACCATTTTGCCAATGGTAAAATAAATTTACCATTTATTTTGCCTTCATGGCTGTAAGTTACTTAGATTCAAGAGAGGTCTGCTATCTGATTACGATCATGAATATTGTCAACCTTTCCAGAAAAATAATTAAATTGTGGGAATAGCTAACTATGTCCTAATTGAAACAAATCAAGTATAAATATTTTGTCCTGGGTAAACTAATAAACAGGTTATTATTTTTCTTTAAAGTTCATTGTCTTTTTCAATCAGGTAGTAGAGTTTTTGTGTAATTTTTAGAAACTTTCTTGATTTAGTTGAGCACAGTGGCTACTTAGGAGGCTGAAGTGGGGGGATTAGTTAAGCCTAGGTGTTCAAGTCCAGCCTGAGGGACATAGTAAGACCTGGTCTAAGAAAACAAACAGGCCTGCACAGGGAGTTTTTAATCATACCACACTGGGAGGCTGAAGTGGGAGGGTCACTTGAGCTCATAATTTCAAGACCAGCCTGAGCCAAGAGCAAGACCTCACCTCTACTAAAAACAGAAAAATTGGCCGAGTATTGTGGCCAGCACCGGTAGTCCCTGCTAATTAAGTGGCTGAGGCAGGAGGATAATTTGAGCCCAGAAGTTTGAGGTTGCTATGAGCTAGACTGATCCCACAGCATTTTAGCCTAGGGCAGTAGAGTGAGACAGTCTCTAACAAAACAAAAAGAAAAACAAATAAACAACAACAACAAAACTTTGTTGGTTTGCCATGCATGAAAGGAAATGTTTCCTGAAGAAAGCCTAAACTTTGTATCTCCAAGAAATTTATTTTTGCCTTTCCATTTTATCTTTCAGATGGTTTGAGGTATTTAAAAATATCTTCATGTTCTTACTATTTAATGTGAGCTGTCTCTTGTAAGTCCTACAATATAGTATGGAGATGGTTAATGCAAAATAAATAAACAAGCTTGGTTTTGACGTGACTTCTATTACCCAGGTAGTTCTCGAGCATCGAAAACAAGCTTTCCCTCTTTTCCTTTTTTCTTTTCTTCTTGAATTTTTAAAAAATCTATTATAAAGAGAAAGAGAACTTAAGTAAAAATTAGAGGATGCTGCAGCTGTTAAAATCTCTCTGAAGCCCATTGAGCAAGAACAGGGCTGTTGAATAATGCAGACAAGATAATGAACAGCAGACAAATGATCTCAGGGGGCTCCCCGCTGGGTACAGGGAGTGTATACTTAGAGGCTAGATTTATTATCCTAACAGCTTTTGTGGTGACCTCTAATTTATTGGAAATACCTGAGACATTTATAAACTTCTCCTTCAACCAAAGCCAAATTGGCTCATCATTTCTATGCCAGCTTCTGGAAGCCACGTAGCCAAGCTGCCAAACCCAAAACTTCCTTTTTGAAAGAAGAAACAGAGTTAACTAACAATGTAAAGAGAAAAGAACTAAGAAAGCAATGTAGAGGTCGATTTGCTAACTAAAGTAGGAATGTGGCTCCGGAGGCTACAGGAACGCATTCTAGATTGAAGGCTTTCTTGTTTACTAGAAATTGCCAGTAAAGTTTAAACCATAAGTGACTGGATTTAATAATGCAGCGCTTTAGAGGCACAATCTATTCCCAGCCAAATATGAGCCATCTTGTAACTAAAGGCTAACTTGTGGAATATATAGTATTGTGGGATTATAAATTGCCTTTGTGTGAAAATATTAAGCAGCTTTTGATGCAAGCCTTATTGTTTGAATACAATTAATCAAATTTTCTAGTACAATGTGACAGTTAAAATACAGTGAGAACTTCAATTTGTGATTGAAGAAATTATTTCATAAAGGAAGAGAAGCTTCCAAAGCCATGAGTGAAAAAATAGTTTTGGGAATCTTTGAAACAGCTCCCTGGCAGAAGAGATACCTGGTCCATAATTATTATTATTTTTTAATTCTACATGACTGGTTTCTCAACTGCTTAGGAAAAAAAAAAATCAACAAAACCCTACCTAACTTGAAACCTTAATTGTTCTGAATTACTGTGAATTTACCTCCTTGAGGTTTTAGACTTTAGTATACGCTAATTTTGTCTGTATTAATTTAAGATGTCAAAATGCTGAAGTGCTGTGTTGCTTGAAAGGTACTACTTTAAGGCTTTATTGATACTATACCTATCATTTCAATCATATTAAGAAAAAAGAGTTTGAGAATGTTTCACTTAGTTAAATGACAATACTTAAATCATCAAAAATCCTTTTTTTGTGCTTGCATATGTGTTCCATTACTTTCTTTCTTTCTTTCTTTTTTTGAGACAGAATTTCACTCTGTTACTCAGGTTAGTGCCATGGCATCAGCCTAGCTCACAACAACCTCAAATTCCTGGGCTCAAGCAATCCTCTTGCCTCAGCCTCATAAGTAGCCAAGACTATAGGCATTTGCCACTAGTTCTGGATAATTTTTCTGTTTTTTTGCAGAGAGAAGTCTTGCTCTTGCTTAGGCTGATCTCAAACTCCTCTGAGTGCAAGCAGTGTTCTTGCCTCAGCCTCCCAGAGTGTCAGGATTACAAGTGTGAGCCGTTACTCCTGGCCTGAGCTTGCCTATGTGGATAAACAAAATGGAAAAGCTTTAGTTTACAAATGGGATTGAATTGAATGAAATTGAATATAAACTTGGAATAGCTGGAAACATTTTTCCCACCCTCTAAAAAGTATTAGAAAGAAGAAAGTTGTGGTAGAGTTTTTGCAGAAGGCTAGTTGCGGGGATAAGATTATTAGTAATAATTAAAGGAATTAAATTAAGTATAGTTCAGATAAAATGGCTATCTTACTTTGGTAGGTGCTGAAATATGACCTATATGGTTCATGTAAGTAAGCATATGACTTTGTTTTTTATTTTTTGAGATAAGGTCTTGCTTTGTCACCCAGGTTGGAGTGTAACAGCGTGATCATAGCTCACTGTATCCTTGAACTCCTGGGCTCAAACAGTCCTCTTGACTCAGCCTCTTGAGTATCTGGGACTACAGGTGCACACTATCACACCTGGCTAAGTTTAAAGATTTTATTTTTCATAGAATGGGGTCTCACTATGTTGCCCAGGCTAATCTTCAACTCTTAGTCTCAAGTAATCCTCCTCCCTAGGACTCCCAAAAAGCTGAAATTATATGCATGAATCACTGTGCCTGGCTGCATATGACTTTAAACTTCCAGCAGTACCACAAATTAACTAAAACCACCTCTATATGGTGAATTTGTCCTTTCTTCTTTTCTCTTTTTGACCTCTGAAATGATTAAATTCTGGTTTCTTGACTAGTTGAGATCTAATTATGTATTTGAATTATGGTAATGAACTGATACCATTGACTGGGGTCCCTCAGGTACCCCAATAATTTCTAACTAGTCAGACTGACAATACATATAAATTGAATCACTGACATTCAGTAGTAAATTTCATGTACAGATATAACTAAGTCTCTAGTGTGTATTCTTGCTAATTAAATAAACAGTAAAATATAACATAAAGTATGAAATACATGAGGTCAAGCTTACAAACATATAAATTCATCCATTCATTCATTCTACACCTAATTTTTAGAACTTGCTAAGAAAAGGCATTATTTTAGACAATAGGAATCCATAGAGAACAATACCTGGATCACTGATCTCATGGAATGTACAGTTTAGAGGAGAGATCAGAGACTCTTTGAGTACAGTGGACAGCACGTTCAGTCTCACAATTTAAAGGCAAGATCAATGTATCTGTAAATATTAAACAGACATTCTTATTTAATTACCTAATATTTATTGCATAACCACTTTGTGCTGGATGTTGGAGACAGAAAGAATAAAATAACATCATTATTCTTGAGGAACTCATAATTTGTTGGGTATATAAGTAAATAGACAAAAACATTACAATGTTTTTGAGGCTACAAATCAATGATAAGGCTACATTGAGCCAATGTTGAGGCTACATCTATGATAAGACTTCCAGTTAAGCATGATCAATTAAACATGTGCATTCATATTTACTCTTTTTTTGTGTGTGTGTGAGGCAGAGTCTCAGGCTGTTGCCCAAACTAAAGTTCAGTGGCATCAGCCAAGCTTACAGCAACCTCAAACTTCTGGGCTCAAGCTATCCTCCTGCTTCAGCTTCCCGAGCAGCTGGGACTATAGGTGCCAGCAACTATATTTGGTTGATGTTTCAGTTTTTAGTAGATATGAGATCTCACTTTTCCTCAGGCTGGTCTCAAACTCCTGAGCTCAAGCAATCTACCTGCTTCAGCTTCCCAGAGTCTTAGGATTGCAGGCGTAAGCCACTGTGCCCATCCCAATTTAGATTCCTTTACCCAGGAAAACTATCCAGCAAATGAGACTGTTGCAAATATTTAACATTCCCCAAAATATATTCCCATATAATATTTCTCAGAAAACTTCTGGAGGATGGATTTCACTAAAACAAGAGAATAAATTTAGAAAGAAAAAGCATAATATCAAAAAATGGGGGATTAAAAACATAGAAACATAGAAAAATAAAAAAAAAGAAACATTGAAAAATAAAAGGAATTCCTAGATAAAAGATGATCCCCAAGATGACTGTTGTGTAGTAAGCCAAGAAAGCAGCAGTCCAGAATAGAGCAAAAGGAAGGTAAACTCTAGGAGGGAAGGGTCCCAGGGAGAAAAAAAAAAAAAAGATATATATTTGATATATGTGAACATATCAAAAGATTCTTCCTTTAAAGAGTTTGGTGAATATTCATAGATAGGAACAAAATATGGACAGAAAAGTGAGGCAATCATTAATTCCAAGGGGATTAATCAGTAATCAGTATGTTTAAGGTACACAACTATAATAACATTAATACAATTAGTCTATTTAAAGTCTATTTCTGGGGTTCAAGTAGTATAATGGTAAGTAACAGACAGTGAATCTGGTAGGACAAAGAAAAGCACATATCCAATATAGGAAGTTCCAGAGAAGAATGGCAAAGATCATAAAGAAAAGGAAAAGGAAATGTTAAAGTAATCACAATTCTTAATCCTAGATAACAAAATGATTGAAATAGTTGAACAAAATGATTCTAGAATATGAGCATTATAGACTAGAAAAAAGCTATTTGATTTTATCCTGTAGGTTAGATAGCATGACAGTCTATATGCCAGCAAGATAAATTAAACACTTGAATTATTTCTTGGGAAGGTTTTGGATCTTTTATTATAATACTGATATATTTATTTGAGGGTTATATAAATCTTTCTGTTTCTACAGGCAAGAGGGATGTACCCTCCTTTTGGAGCAAAACATTAAAGCCAAGCTAAGTACCACATTGTTTTTGAGATATTTGTAAAATCATTAGAAGTTGAATTAGAGTTTTATTGCTGTGTAACAAATTATCATAAACTTAATGACTTAAGACAATGTGTATTTCCTAAGTCATAGTTTCCATAGCTTTTTGTTCAGTGTCTCACAAATCTATAATCATTGTATCAGATGGGCTGTATTTTCATCTGGGAGCTCAACTGGGGAAGAATGTGCATCCAAGCTCATTCAGGTCTTGCCAGAATGTATTTCCTTGTGGCTGTATGACTGAGGACTCCAGCATTATGCTAACTGTTAGCCAGAGGTTATCCTACAAGTGGAATGAAGTCCTTTGCCATGGAGGCATACTTAAAATAACTACTCATTTCATCAAGCCAGCAAGGAAACTGCCTCATTTTAGTTTGTTAGGACAGTCTAAAATAACATAAAGTAATCACAAGAATGATAGTCCATTGCCTTTGGCATATCCTTGTCTATTTATTAGATGCAAATCACAAGTTCTGCCTACACTCAAGTGAGACATTTATACAGAGGCATGCACATAAAGCCAGGAAATCAGTGGGAAATCACTGGGGGTCACCTTAGATCTGTCTGCCACATGAGTGTAAGAAAAATATACAAAAAGCTAAGATTTGCTTAATCTAGTGTGCAAAGACAGTGTTTAATACAATGGCTTCTCTACTCTTATATGTGTTTTAAATATTTTTAAATGTTTAAAGTTTAAAAGTAGTGTTTTGGGGGGAGGAGGCTGATTGAATTCAACAAATATTTATTAAATTCCTATTATGTGCTAGATATTGTTCTGGATACTTGGGACACATAAGATAATAAAACAAAGAGCCCTGCCCTCCTGGAGCTTACATCTAGTGTGCATTGCCACTTCACCTGTATGTGGTCTGTGACCGGGGCAAGTCAGCACACCTTTG
The DNA here is from genome assembly GCA_963573935.1 of Arctocebus calabarensis. Taxonomy (NCBI): domain Eukaryota; kingdom Metazoa; phylum Chordata; class Mammalia; order Primates; family Lorisidae; genus Arctocebus; species Arctocebus calabarensis. Next base: position 15,194 of record CAUYON010110520.1, on the reverse strand, counting down.
TCCTCAGCTGCCCAACAGGCGGATAACAGACCCTGGCTTAGACATGGAGAACCTGCCTGGTGTACTGCAGATAGATGCCAAATGGGACACCCACACCCAGTGCACAGCCCAGGCAGTGGATAGGACTGGAAGTTGATGTTTAATGAGAGTACAATGGGGAAAGGGAAGAGGCAGTTGAGCTGAGTAGTTGGTGTGCTATGTTGGTGGTAGGCTGGCTACACAAACCGTTTTTGCTGCTGCTGCTGCTGCTTCCTGGTGGCTGCCTTGTTGGCTGGGTCCTTGGCCTTCTCTGCAGCTGCCAGTGCCACCTCCCTTCTCCTTGCCTTCCTTGGCTGTCTCAACCAGTGTTTTGGAAGGGGCTTCACTCTGCAGCTTGGCCAAGATGTATTCAAAACCTTTCATAGTCTTAGTCATGTTGCTTCTGAACCTGGCGAGAGCAAATTCCTGGACAGCTCTGGAGATGCCAAATAAGCTACAGAAGACCCAGGCTTCCCCACAGATTTTGATTCAGCTGCTATTGTCAGTGTTTACACAGTAAACACTTGGTTCCTCCACCACCATCAGCTGGGTATGGTTGATGTTCTGGTGAAGGTGGTCACGGTCTGAGTCTGTGGGTCCCCAGTAGAGTTCTCCAGGATATACAACTGAGTGAGCGATGTTGGCAGGAAACAAACACTCATCCCAGCGGGGCACCCTGTTGGTCTTGGTCAGGAGATGCAGTGAAATTGGTGGTCCCTGCAAAAAAGCAGCTATCACTTGGTCCCAGGAACTCCAGAGCACACTCTGGCCCAGGTAATACTTCACCATCGTCCTGGCCTGGAGCAAGCTCAGCACCCACATAGCATCCAGATGTGTAGGGGGGTTCCTGGTGGCTGCCTGGGCTTGGTGCACACCTACCACTAAGCTAGTTGCTCAGTCACCACTGCACCATACCCAAACCGCCAGCCACCATGTGTTTGTCTAGCCTGCACTATTTCTAAAAGTAGCCATCTATTTGACTTACAGTGCACTGGAACCCAGTTCAGTAGTTTGGAAGGTATTCATCTTATTTCCCATGCCTAGCACAATGCCCAACCCACAGAATCTAATCAATGAGTAATTAATGAATTCCCCAAAATGTTTCAAAAATTCAAATATCGGTTATGTATCCAAAAATTGTGCTCCAGCTTTACACTGTCAAGATCTGCCATATACTAGTAGAACCTGTGTTAGTGACCACCCAAGGGCTGTATGTAACAAGTGGTCAATATACAGAGATGGTCAGCATGAGGAACTAGGCCTACTGTACTGATACGTACATGTGGTGCATGTCCAGTCTGTGAAAATCAGGTCAACTTAAGCAGGTGATCAAGGTAAAGAGGTGGTCAACTATGGAGGTTCTACTATAGTTCATGATTATTACTGTCACTCAAGCACAAAATCACAATGAAAACTAAAATTCATTGAGTGCTGTTTTGTCCTAGGTACTGATCAATGAGCTATATTTCTTTTCTTTTTTTGTGTGTGTGCTGTATGTCTTTTAACTACAGATTTAATTCTCACAACGACCCTAAGGCAACAGTTATATATTTTAAGAACAATGAAGGCCTCTAAAATCCTATGAAGATAAGTTTTATTGTCAGGAGAGCCAAATTTGAAACCTAAGATTTATCCTCTTCCAACTTCATTGTTACAAACTACTTACTCTTTTTTTTTTTCCTTTGTAAGGTAACGGTTGGCTAAGTTAACTCTAACGTTGGCCTTAAAATATCTTTTTTCTTTGACTTCAAGGTGTTCAACAGGTTTTTGTCCTTTGCACAAAAGTACCCTTTCGTATTTAAACCAAGAATGATTCTTTGATGCAGCTCTTAAAATGTATTTATAAATAATCATGCATTCAAACATAATAAGTCATTTAGGACTGTAATTAGTCATTGTCAAGTCCTGGCAAACAGCAGGATTCTAATTGGAAAGCAGTGTTTGCCCTACTTGTGCCACAATGAAACTTTCAGAGAAGGGCAGCATGTGCTTCTTAATCTGTTTTTCTAACAGCTAGTAGCAAATCAATGAAGATGAGGCTGGTGGGTATGATAAATTAATATGCACACTGACAACTTATAACCGTGCAATTGCTTAGGGAATTACTCTGTGACTATATCCAAGTAATTATATGTTTTAAATGATTTATCTCAATTTGTTAACAATACACCCCTAAAATGGAAATAAAAAGAGAGAAAATGCAAATAGGATGTTATACCAACTTTATGTTGAACTTATTAAGAGGTTGCCCTTTTAATGAAGAATTTAATGAATTAAGAGGTTTGTTATGAATAAGCATTCTTACTACTTGTTAAGAATTTGTCACCACAGACTTGTCATAGTCATTCTAATTATGATTAATACCTTATCTTGAATTCCATCTTCATTCACATTTCAGTAACAAATGTAACTTCTATTATATGATCAAGGTTCATGAAAACAGGATGATTTGCCTATGACCTTATATTTTATTCATTTGTATATTCATATTTAACAGATCGCTCTGAAATAAAAGTTAATCTTATAAATCTTATAATTTTTAGAGTGCATTTTTCCTTGACATGCTTTGTACCCCTTTATACTGTTATAAATCAGAGTTGTGTATTCAAGACAAATGAAAAATCCTAACATTTTGATTATATATATATATAAGCTAGTACTTTGAGGTCTTATTTTAAACATTTTTTTCTGCTATGAAAAGAGCTAGTTTAATTCTGTCATGCATGGTTAATGTTCTCAAAACAGAAGACACAGGTCTATGAAGTTCAAAAAATCGTGCGTTAGAATACAGGGTCAGATTTTCACTGCAATCTATATATGAGCTCTGAAGAGAAACCAGAGTGTTGTGCAATCTATATATGAATTGTGGCAGACATGGAGGTTTTTATTGTTGGGTTTTTTAACTGATGTAGTGTACAATCTATACTATATTATGTTCATATAGCGCTTCCTTTTTGTCTTTCTTTTCTTCCTTTATGTCCTCTCCCTTCCTCTATTTATTTTATCTCTCTTTTCTTCTGCTTTATTCTTATTTCTGTCCCTCCTTTATTCTTTCTTCTTTTAATTTTTTTCTCCATGTTTGTTTGATTACCTTTGCTCCAATCCCCCTAATCCCCAGTCTGTGAGGCTATATTCTCACCTTTTCCATCCTCCTCTATCCTGTTTCTCTCTCACCCTTCCTTTTCTACCCCATTTATCTCCGTCAAGGGAGTTGGTATTTTCTATCTGCATATAAGGCAGGCTGTAAGCTATTTCTGCATTTGATTTTGTGGTTTTAAGAGTCCTTGATTATTTACATTACTGAGTGTTAAAAGCTCTGAAAGGTAATAAAAATCATAGCACTTCTTTTTCTGCCCTCTTTATTAAACTGTCTGAGAGAGACTATGAGAGCTAAAAGTGCTACATGAACTAATAACCTCACTGGCATCATCGTGCAACATAAGATAATTTTTGGCAATAATATTAGTAAAAATAATAATAATAGTAGTAGTAATAGCATATAAGAAAACCAGATCATTTATCAAATGTGAAGTCTGCTCTCCTAAGGGCTGAGTATCAAAGAGGAGCGGCTTCTTTAGAGAGAAAAAAATCTCTCTGGTCCCCTGAGCCACAGGATCCTTCTCAATCTCTGGTGTTGATGAGGAACACTCCATATGCGACATCATCAAGGCATTTGTAGTAAGCCAGGTAGCAAGAGTGAAGTGTATGCAAATCAGAAAAATGAACCCTCTCCCGAGGTCTTCCAAATCACTCAATTCTTGAAGCAATTAGCAGGTAGTCTATTTCCCCTTAAACTAGAAGCATTTACATTTTCTTCATCATTTGAAGCATGTATTCACACATTGCAGATTCTCCATGATAAGCAGAGATAAGTACTATGCACTTATTGTTGAATCCGGTGGAATAAAGTCAAGTCAAACACTCATGGTATGCAATATTCTAATCTTGTAAAGATTTGATGAGATTTTTCTTTAAAGCAGTACTACAAATAGACTATGTTTTAATTACATTTTTTCTCAGAGGTATCTGGTGGAAGAAGGGTCATGTTTTAAGAGTGTTTAATGTACATAAAAATTATATCTTCTAGCAGTCTTCAGTACTGATTTAATAGGTCTGATCTTTTGAAATGAATCCTATGTCATATTTATGATGATGTGTTATTCGAGAAGGAACTTAAATCTAATGAGAGGCAATTCCTTTGATGAGAGTGACAATTACATCACTTGAGCAAACTTAAGCACAGACATCTCTCCTTATTGACAATAAACTAGTAGCTTTGGAAATAAATTTAATGCTTTTATCTCAGGTTTTCTGTTGTCATTTATGAGGAAGCCAGAGCTGACTTAGGTGTGCCCCAAATCATGCAAAATAAAGAGGAAATAAAAAATCAAAAGCCAGAGATAAACTATAATTTTTCATTAGCCATCATTTTCAACTTCTCTAAATACCAAATCTTTCCTCTACGTGCAAGAAAGTGAACAGACATAGTAAATATGGAGCCTAATTTCACCTGGCTTATTTAAGCAGATAAAAAAAGAAAAAATAGAGCTTCTACTGTATATGGCAGACTGTATTCTGACTGATTTTTTTTATATACAACTGACATTTTTTTCCACCTGCAGTTCCATGCATTTTCTTCTTTTTTCAGATCCTTTTAACTCTTCCACAAGCCCTTTGCAGTAAGTATTGAAATGGCTACTGTGCTGAAGGCAAGAAAACATGGCAAATTCCTAAATAAGTGAAAATGCATAACTGGGAGTAGATTGTGTAGAATATTAATAAAGATAAATCTATAACAAATAAAAAGCTCAGCCTGGAATTCCAACTTGAGTTTCAAGGATTTAAATGACAAAACTTTCTTAGTTGATTTTCTTTTTCTTATTAGAATAAAAGAATTTCATTAATTTTTATTTCATTTCAAGATAAAATCCAGTTTAATGCAGTGTAGTCTAGATCATTGCAAGCTTAATAATTCAAAAATTAGAAGAGTTACTCCTGTTTTGATTAATGGGAACACAATTCACAGTTTTAACTTTGCTAAATTGGCAAAATATAATACAATGCTATCAGAGAGGGTAAAATACATATTGACCAACAGATAATGTTGAGACAACTGGACAGGCAAATGTAAAAAAAGAACTAAGTCCTTATACAATTTCTAATATTATAAATCCTAGACAAACGTGTTAAATCACAGCAAAATACGTTCCTCCTAGCTCATAGATGAAATGGAGTTTCATTTTATTTGAAATGGAGTTTCAAATCATCTTTTTTTTCCTATAAAGATTTTAATAAAACTGCAGAGAACTTTAAATAAAAGATTGATTATATCTTATCAAAATAGAAACTAGACTTTGCCCATTTATCCATATATTTGATAGATAGTCCAAATGTATATTTTGGTAAATTCTGTCTGTAAACTTCTTATCAGAGAAAACAAAAAGCACTTAGCCGCTTAATGGCCTGCATACCTTGACACAGCACTACTAAAAAGGGATGTGGCTTTCTTACTTCCAATATCCAATATCCTGCCTTCATAAAAATAGCTTTTGGTTACTTGCAATTTTCCTCAAAATCTGTAGAAACACTTAATAAGATTTGGGACTTTATAGAATGGAAGGAGCCAGTCTCCTGAGACTAGTGCCTACCAGACAGCTATCATTGTTGCCAGCTATTAAAAAGATGCTAAATTAATGGCCTACCATAAAAACAGATTTTTGACGTGTGGATCAAGAAGCATGTCCTCAAGACTAGAAACACATTGAGGTTCAATGTTGATTAAAATATTGTAGTAAAACAAATTTACTTGCGAGTTTTCTAAAACTGGTTTAATAATCTTTGAAAAGATCGTAAAAAACCTAGAGAAAGATGAACTGATAGTTTGATCATCTGATTGTTTAATGTCCTGTATAGGTTGTGACAAAAACTAATATAGTTGAAAAAAAAAACAACTCTCATTGTTTTGGAACAAAATAGAACTCCAAAAAAATCTCTTTGAATGATACATATTTGTGGAAGAAATAATAGGATGTCAGGAACTTGCTTTGAAATGATCCAGTGAATGGTGGGTGTGGTAATCAGACTTCGAAGACGGCCCTCAGTGATCCCCACTCCCTGGTATGTATACCTGCATGCAATGTGTTCTGCTTGAATGTGGGCTCAATCCAGAGATTTAATTCTAACCATTAGGATATGGCAAAAGATACGGCAAACTTAATTGGCTTCTCGGCCTTTGTATAAGCTGGCATGTTGGAGAGGCTCACATGGCAAGGAAATCAGGGTAACCTCTGGCCAGTGAGGAACCAAGGCCTCTACCTTCAAGAAACTGAATTTTGCCAAGAAATAGATCCGTCCCCAGGCAACACTTCAGAGCTTGAGTCAACACCAGGATTGCTTCCTTTTGAGAGACTAAAAAGAGTCCCCAGCGAAACCATGCCCAGATTCCCAACCCAAAGGAATTGGAAGAGAAGAAGCATGTCTTTAAGTCTCAATGAATTTTAGATTAATTTGTTATATGACAATAGATAAGTAAAATAGGGGAATAGCTAAGAATCTTCACTAGAAATGACAGCAACTACAAAAATACAACTACTGAATTTCACTCAGAGACATGATAGGAAACTTGAATAAATGGAGAAATAGGAAATATTTCTAGGTAGAAAAACCAAATAACGTAAAGATATTTGTCCTTCCTAAATTGGTAAACTTTTAATATAATTTGAAATAATCATAGGGGATATTTGTGGGCATAAAGATTATACTTAATATAATTTTATTTTTCAGGGAAAATAAATACAAATATAGCTAAAGATTAATTAGTTAATTAATTTTTTTTTTTTTTTTTAGAGACAGAGTCTCACTTTGTTGCTCTCGGTAGAGTGCTATGGCATTACAGCTTACAGCAACCTCCAGCTCTTGGGCTTAGGCTATTCTCTTGCCTCAGCCTCCTGAGTAGCTGGGACTACAGGCACCCGCCACAACACCCAGCTATTTTTTTGTTGCAGTTTGCCCAGGGCCGGATTTGAACCCACCACCCTCGGTATATGGGATTAGTGCCCTACTCACTGAGCCACGGGCTCCACCTAGCTAATTAATTTTTTTGAGATAGGGTGTCTGTTACCCAGATCAGAGCACAGTGGTGTGATAATGGCTAACCATAGCCTTGATCTCCTGGGCTCAGGTGATCCTCCTGCTATAGCCTCCCAAGTACCTAGAACTACAGGTGCCTGCCACCACATCTGGATAATTGTCTTTTTATTGTTTATAAAGACAAGTCTCATCTCATCATGTTGCCCAGTCTGGTCTTGAACTCCTGGAATCAAGCGATTCTTTTGCTTTGGCCTCCCAAAGTGCTGAGAGTATAGGCATAAGACACCCTGCCCAGCCTCTAAGGATTTTTGAAGAAAGAATGACAGCAGATAATACAATACAAAATATAACATTAAAACCATTTATTCACTGTGAACTGGTATCTAAGAAGGGACAAATTACTGGTGAAAAAAAAAAAAACAACTAGCAAAGAAATACACCCTAATATATTGCAGAAGTGAAGGGAATATTTCCCACTCCTTTTGAAGGTTTGAGTCTGCTGAATGAACTGACAACAGATTAACAGGAGGAAAAACACACAAATTTATTAATGTGCATAAGCATGGGAATTAAACAAAACATGAAGCTCAAAGCAGGGCTCAGCGGTTGAAGTTTAAATAGCACTCTCTTCATAGGGGAGAGGAAAATGGGGAGTGTGGGCAGTGGTGATGGGTAATAAATAATTTTTAGAGGAAATGAACAGGACCAGAGAGGAGGCAATAGTTTGTAAATGATTCTTTCGGGAAACTGAATGAGACTGGCAGATTATGGTGAGAGGAAGGTGAGGGGCAGAACTACATTCCCAACAAAGATCACCTTAACATACAGATAAAGTCTTTTAAGTAATCTCTCAGAACTATCCTCAGAAGAACAGATTAAAAAGTCTGTATGGACATGGCAACAACTTTTGGTCTCTTTTCTTGTGGTCAATTATTACTGGTTATTTGAGAGAGTTCTATGTAGTGAGTTTAAGACAATTGCATTTCTTGAAAGAAATTTCCTCAGTTAGGTAAGGAAATTCCAGAGAGAGCTTTCTCTGCTCCTCAGAGGGAGAAACAAGAGAAGGTGAAAGAGTTCTTGGTTCTGAGGCAGTATCTAAGGTCTTCTAATTTTTTTTAATTCAAAGTGCTCAGTGTACCAAGGTATGATACTTTGAGATATTATTTTCTGAGCCCAAACAGGGTATAAGAAGTTAATATACAACAAAGAATTTCCTGGGTGTGGTGGCTCACGTCTGTAATCCTTGTATGGGAAGTCAAGCCTGGAGGATCATTTAGTAATTTATCCAGAAGAGAGGTTTATTTGGCTCACTATTCTGAAGTCTCAAAAATTTCAAGGCTGGCATCAGCATCTGGCAAGGACCATGGTGTTCTTCCACTCATGCAGGTGAAAAGGAGCTGGTGTGTGCAGAGATCACATGGTGAAAGAGGAAGCAAGAGAGGGAGAGGACAGTTGCCATTCTCTTCTTAACAATCAACTGTTGCAGAAACTAATGGAGTGAGAATTCACGCATCCCCAATGCCATGTCTAGGGAGGGCATCAGTCAGTATATGAGGCTCTACCCCCTTGATGCAACACTTTCTGTCAGGCTCCGCCTTCCACACTGGGATCAAATTTCAACATTCAAGGGGAAAATATCCAAACCATAGCAATCTTGCATCCTGACATCTTGCTGAACTCACTTATTAGTAATAGTAGGATTTTTTTTTTAATTTTTATAAATACCTTAGGATTTTCTACACAAACAAATCATGTCACATGCTAATAGGGACAATTTTGCCTCTTCTTTTCTGATCTGAATGACATTTACTTCCTTTTCTGGTCTTATTTCACTGTTAGAACATCCATCTCTGTGTTGAATAAGAATGGTAAGGGGAAACATCAGGGATTTGTTCTGATCTGGAGTGGGGACAGGGAATGAATGAAATCTTTCATTTTTTTTTTAAATGTTTACCATTATTTTATTATTTTTTTAAGTTCAATATACAAATATCCATTGTTTATTTCAGTAACAATTAGAAAATTAAAGTTAAATTGACAACACAAAATATGAAATACATAGAAATAATTCTTCAGAAATATATAGTATTTCTCCATGGAAAACTTTATTCATTTTTAGTTTTATTTATTTTATTTATTCTATTTTTTTGTAGAGACAGAGTCTCACTTTATTGCCCTCGGTAGAGTGCCGTGGCATTACACAGCTCACAGCAACTTGGGCTTATGGAATTCTCTTGCCTCAGCCTCTCAAGTAGCTGGGCCTACAGGTGCCCACCACAACACTCGGCTATTTTTTTGTTCCAGTTTGGCTGGGGCAGGGTTTGAACCTGCCACCCTTGGATGGGGCTGGCACCCTACCCCCTGAGCCACAGGCACCGCCCTTCATTCATTTTTAAATAGAGATGGAATCTTACTATGTCGCTTAGACTGGTTCAGATGCCTAGGCTCAAGGGATCCTCCATTCCACTTTTGCCTTCCAAAGTGCTAGAATTAAAGGTGTGGGTCATCACACCTAGCTCCTTTTTTCTAATGTATGAAGTTAGTGCTATAAATTTGCCTCTCAGCATGCTTTACCTGTCTCCTTTTGGTACATTGCATTTTGATTTTCATTCATTTTTGTGTATATTTAAATTTTCCTTGGACTTCCTCTTTGACTCATGGATTCTTTAGCAGCATATTGTTTAGTTTTTATGTGTTATAAAACTCCTGTTATCTTTATGTTACTGATTATTATAGTTTGATTGTATTGTGCTTAGGAAAAAAACACTCTATTATTTAAATTCCTTTACATTTGTTGAGATTTGTTCTGTGGCCCAGAATATGATATATCTTGGTATAATCCATGGGCAGTGGAAAAGACTATGTACCCTGCTGTTCTTAGGTGAAATATTCTATAGTCTTGGTTAGCTCCTGTTAGTGGATGCTATTGCTGAGTTCTATATTCTTGCTGATTTTCAGTCTATTTGTTCTATCAGTTGAAGAAAGAACATTGACGTTTCTATAAGAAATTATAAATTATACATATATAGAGAGGGTGCCAAAAATATTCATACACATTTTAAGAAAGGGAAAAAACCGTATTAAACTTGTAATACTCACTATACACCTATAACATTTGTTATCTTGTGTGTTATATCTTGTATCTCTTGTACTTGCAGAAGTCAAATGTGACATGAGTATTATAAGTTTAATATAGTTTTTTCCTTTTTTTTTTTTTTTTTGAGACAGAGTCTCACTTTGTTGCCCTCAGTACAGTGCCCAGGCCTCATAACTCACAGGAACCTCAAATTCTTGGGCATAGGCGATCCTCTTGTCTCAACCTTCCAAGTAGCTGAGACTAAAGGCACCCACCACAGTGCCTGGCTATTTTTTAAAATTTTTTTTAGGGGTCTTGCTCTAGCACAGGCTGGTCTCAAACTTCTGAGCTCAGACAATTTACCTGCTTTGGCCTCCCAGAGTGCTAGGATTACAGGTGTGAGCCACCATGACCAGCCTTTCTTTTCTTAATATATGTATACATATTTTGGCTCCTTCTATATAATATATATTTATATATTATATTAATGTTTAGATATGATAAATAATTATAAAACTATAATCATGGATTTGTCTATTTCTTTGTCAGTTCTATTAGTTTTTACTTCACATATTTTAGAGTTCTGTTTTTTTGCATGTGTACATTTAGGATTTTTCTTATCTTCTTGGACGATTGGCCCTTTTATCATTATATAATGCCTCTTCCTATTTCTGGTAATGCTTTCTCTTTGAAATTTAATTTATCTAATATTAATATAGTCACATCTGCTTTTCTTTGATTAATAGTTATATATTTTATCATTTCCCATGATTTAATTTCAAACCTGCCTGCGTTATTATATTTGAAGTACATTTTTTGTACATATTATATGATTTTGTACATGTTATAGTTCATGCATTCTAATCAATTCTGTCAATCTCTGTCTTTTAATTACATTTAAAACTTACATTTAATATAAGTATTGATATGTTAGGGCTTAAGCATGCCATTTTAATTTTTGTCTTATTTGTTCTCTTTGTTTTTCTGTTTTATTTTTCTTGCCTTCAGTGGGTTACATAAACATTTTTTAAATTTCTTTTTGATTTATTTATACTTCTTTTGAGTGAATTTGATAGTATAGCTTTGTAATAGCTGGTCTAGGCATTACATTATTTATATATATGTACATTACTTATCACAGTCTACTGATGTCATTTTACCAGTTCAAGTGGAATATAAATACTTATCTATCTCCCTTTATATCTCTTTACCTGCCCTCATGAAATATTTGTTTTGAATATTTCCAGTATATACATTTAGAACCACATCAGGCCACCTTACAAATGGTCTTCCATCATAATTTAGAAAACTCAAAAGGAGAAGGAAAATCTATTGTATTTACTCAAATTTTTCTTACCCTTTTCTTTTTTTTTTTTTTTAATGATGGTCCTAGGTTTCTTCTTCAATTATTTTTTGTTTGTTTAGAGACCTTCTTATACTCTTTTTTTAAATAGTGGGTCTATAGGTGTTAGATTTTCTTAGTTTTTCTGCATCTAAGAGTCTTGATTTCATTAACATTCTTCAAGCATATTTTCATAGGGTACTTGTTTCTGGATTGACAGTTCTTTTTTCTTTCATACCTAAAAAAATGTTATACATGTTGAGCATCCTTATTAAAAAAAACCAAAATCTTAAATGCTTCTGTGGCTCAAGGAGTAGGGCACTGGCCCCATATACTGCAGGTGACAGGTTCAAACCTGGCCCCAGCCAAAACCTGAAAAAGAAAAAAAATAAAGGTCAAGGTCATCAATGACCTTGCGGAGCCCATGTATGTCACTCCACAGATTGGTGCATGGCCAATTCTGTCTCATACTTGACTCTAAAGTCATCAGCAGCAAGACAGGCATTGCCAATCTGCAGAACGATGTGGGAATTGTCCACAGAAATTAGAAAGATCTGAGCCCTCAGGTTCTCAAAAGTCTTGAAGTAATGTGCTCAGTCTCTGACCTTGGGCCCCTTCTTCTCCAGATGTTCCTGGATTTTGCTCTCTAGCCTCTGATTATCGGTCTCCAGGTTCCTCACTGTGTCCAGGTAGGAGGCAAGGTGGTCGTTCAGTTCTTGCATAGTCTCCTTTTCGGTCTGGATGCCCCCTATTCCTACTAGACTCCCGGCCATCCCTGTGGCCAGGCCCCCGAACCCCCAGGCGCCCGGGAAGCTGGTGGAGCAGGACATGGAGATCTGGGAGCCTGAGCCCCCGGTGCCTGCATAGACGCTTGCTGCGCTGCTGGTGAGCTGGACACTGTAGCTGGGTGCCTAGACTGAGCCCAGGGATAGGTAATTGCTGGAAAAAGTGGAATGAGTAGTGAAGGACATGATGTCTGAAGAGGAGAGGACAAGACTCGGGCTCTGATTCTTGTTATGATGAGTGATTTTCAGTTGAAAAACCTAGACATTTTCATAATATTCTAGGAGACTTTGAATCATATTTAAACCACCTGTTTTAGCCAGCTGTCTGTGATGTTACTATGGTAGACTGGAGAGGTGTATTGTCTCATTCCTGCCAGATGGAGGAAGAATTCCAGTCCTCTCCCTCAGTCTTTGTTGATACCTGAGTTGTAAAGGATCCTTGTTCCTGTTAGATGGGATTCTGGCTCCCCAAGTGGTCTCCATTGACACTGCTGTAGGACTGACCTCATCATTGCTGGGTGATTGTACAAGTCCTGACTCCTCACTCATGTCCTATGATGCCACCCCATTGAAGAGGGAAGGGAATCCTTATTATTGCCATGTGGAGGGGCAAGTCCAGTCTCCCCATTTGGTTTCCACTGATATAACAGACATGCAAGGAAGGCCTTAATCCCAGCACATGAGAATGAAATTTCTTGCTCCCTATTTGGCTTTCTCTAATACCATTATAGTAGATGTTGATGTGCCTTGTTATAGCTCATCAAAGGTTTTTGCTGCTGGGGATAGGGATGGGTCAGTCTTTCTTTTGGTGGTTGTTTAGAGTAAAGCGGCTATTAATTAAAAGATTTTGTTGAACTAGACCACCCCTTTCTATTTCCTTTGATTGTAGAGTATAGGCTTTGTTGGGCTGTTTTGGCGTTTCTGGCTTACCATCTTCTTTAGCTCTAAGTCTGGGATATATAAGGCAAAAAGAAACCCAGAAAATTTGCCATCATGTTATCACTTTGGTCCCAAGATCCCTAGCCTGTCTGCCTTCTTCTATGCACCTTTCAGAGTCTTTTTACATTTACTAGATATATAATGTCCAGGGTTTTCAGTTGCACATGGTGGGAAGAATAGGGAAAAGCATGTTTACTCCATGTTTCCAGAAGCAAAAGTTCTCTGGTGTTGAGATTTGTAAGAAAGTTTTCTAAATTTTTTGAAATGATCTTTTTTTTTTTTTTGACTTTTTGATATATTGTGTTCAATTGTTGATGTGTTACTGCTCATTAACAGCTGTTCTAAAACAAATAAATAGGCCAGATGTGGTGGCTCACCACTGTAACACTAGTATTTTGGGAGGCAAAGGCAGGAGGATTGCTTGAGGCCAGGAGTTTGAGATCAGCCTGGGCAACATAGTCAGACCTCATCTTTCAAAAAAAAAAAAATACAAAAATTGGCCGGGTGTGGTAGCCTATACCTGTAGTCCCAGCTGCTCAGGAGGCTGAGACAGGAGGATCGCTTGAGCCCAGGAGTATGAAGTTGTGGTAAGGTATTATCATTCCGCTGCACTACAGCTTGGGTGACAGGGCAAGGCCCAGTCCCAAAAATAAATATATAAGTAAGTAAATAAATAGTAGTAGTGTTTTTAAAAAGATGTATGCAATAGATTATAGGAATATTTGTATGCTAATTAGGTAAACTTTAAAAAAAATAAGTCTTGTATATTTACAAGTGTAATGGTCAGTTATGTACAAAATAACTTGCATAAAATTTATTCTCTAATTCTAAAAGAATCATTGGCATATACAGTAATTTAAAGAGGGTTGCTTATTATCAGATTTTCATGTACAATAATGCCCATTTTCTTTTTGCCCTTTTCCCCCTATCAATTTAAAATTGAATAAAATTGAAGTTAGAAGAACAGTGCTATTTTTACTTACATAAAGTCCTTATTAAAATGGCAAACTGAGGCTCAGCGCCTGTGGCTCAATGGGCTAAGGCGCCAGCCACGTGCTCCTGAGCTGGTGGGTTCGAATCCAGCCCAGGCCCGCCAAACAACAATGATGGCTGCAACCAAAAAAAAAAAAAATGGCAAACTGAGTCTTATAGTTGCTCAAGGCAAAAATTTTGGAGCTCTTTTTTATTTATTTATTTATTTATTTATTTGTTATTAAATCATAGCTGTGTACATTAGTTCAATCTACAGTGATTGGATACAGTGTACGGGCTTCACATGCAATCTGAGATATTTTTATCAACCTGATTGACATAACATTCATCAGATTTTCTCGTTTACTATGTAAAAACATTTTTGATCCGTATTTAGAAGTTTTCTCCTGACCCTTCGAATATGTACCACACGTGTGATCTCACCCTTTGTCCCATCTCCCCCCACCTTCTCCCTCCCCTTCCTTCCCTCTCCCCTTCCCCCCCATCTTCCTGTGCAATAAATGGGTTGTAGCCTTCACTTGAAGGATAAAGAATTTGTCTCATATTAGGGGTGTATACATTGGATACTTTTACTTCCCAAAGCAATATACAATTTTAATGCAATGCCTATTAAAGCTCCATTGTCATATTTTAAAGACCTTGAAAAAATAATGCTTCGTTTTATTTGGAACCAGAAAAAACCTCGAATAGTCAAGACACTACTTACAAATAAAAACAAAGCAGGAGGGATCACGCTACCAGACCTGAGACTGTACTATAAATCGAGAGTGATCAAAACAGCATGGTACTGGCACAAAAACAGAGAGTTGGATGTCTGGAACAGAATAGAGAACCAAGAGATAAACCCAAATACTTACTGCTATTTGATCTTTGACAAACCAGTTAAAAACATTCAGTGGGGAAAAGACTCCCTATTCAACAAATGGTGCTGGGAAACCTGGCTGGCGACCTG
>CAUYON010110515.1:0-18597 GCA_963573935.1 Arctocebus calabarensis | reverse complement strand
TGGCTGCCCAGAAGACTGGGAGTGTCTCCTCAAAACATCCCCAGGGGTGCAGCTCTTCAGCTATTATTCCGGAGTTGGGTGCCGGTTCGTGCCTCAGGAGACCTTCCCACCAGCCAGGTCTCCTCTCGGCTCACTCCCCTCTCACCACTCCTGAACCGAAAAACCAGCTTAGATCAGCAACAGTCCGTGCCTTTCCACACCCTTCTAGAAAATCCCCAAGAATCTGGACTCTGTGGGGGACAGGCCTCCAGACCCTGGGTTGAGAGTGGAGGGGAACACCAGGAACACCAACTTGCAGGTTGAGAGTATATACAGTTTTATGCCTGGCTGGAGAGCGCCATAGCACCCTAGTAGGGGAAGGAGGTCTGGTTTTTAGAGGGTCTCTCCCATGGGGTTGAGTGGGAGGACATCTGAACTCTGCTTGCTTGTTTGTATGGAGGTATGGAGTATACTGCGAGCCTCTCTAATGGGGAAGGGGACTCCTGTCCACTTGGTGATGTGCTCTGTACCTTTTTGTTTGTGTCCTCGGGATCTCAGGTCGCCCCAGCAGGGTTGATGTGCGCTCTTTGACCTTTTCTTTTGGCTCAGATCCAAACCATCAGATTTCTTGCTGAGTTTCTGTCCTTTAACTCTCCTTCTGGATGGGAACCTCTGTGGAAAGCTGGCTACAGATCGCCATCTTGGCTCCTCCCTGGTTCTATCTTTTTTAAATCTCAAATTATATTCTTTTTTGCTTTTATATTTGCTACCCAAACTTTACCCTACACTTAACTATAGTCTCAACCATAATTATTATACAGTAAAAAAAAAAAAAAAATACTGCACCCAAATCAGGTGCAACTTCCAAAATAGTCTATACTTTTTTACTGTCTTCCTTTTGTTTGACATTTTGAAAATATTGGACACTTAACCTATGCTCGGTAAATTTTCTTCTTTGGTCTTACTTATATAAGTGTATTTGTGTTCTTCTTTTGATCTTAGCCAAAACGCTGAGAGGCAACTTATATTTATATTCCTAATAGGTAATGAATATTCTATATAATTTTTATTGTCCCTGCTAATGAATTTTCAAACTTGGCCTTTTTCCAGATATCAGTTTTATACTTTCAACATATGCCTTTTCTTGTATATCCATTGTCACCTAAATTCCTATAATTAATTTTTCTATTTATTATTAATTCCTCAAACATTTTTAGCTTTATTTCTTATTTCTCTAAGTGATGTCACAGATGCTCAAAAATATGATAGTCATAGTAGTTGAATCCATACTCACCTCTTATAGTGTTGGTAAATATGGACAATCTCTCTTTGTTGGTATTTAGTTATTTAAATTATTTTTATCATACATAGACATTTGGTAATATTAATACGGTAATAGTCATATTCTGATCCCCCTCCCACATCTATGCAATTCCTGCCCCTCTATAAAGCATCTATGCATACTGGGTAATTATGACCTCTGGAGGTTGGAGGTTGGCATAATACAAATTAAACAATCAGAGGGTTTTGCTGTTGTTGTTGTTTCTTCACTAGAAGGCTTATGATGTAAGGCAGTCTCCCAGAACCTTTTTAGCACTAGGAACTCATTTCATGAAAGATCATTTTTCCAAGACCACAGTAGGGAAAATTGCTTTGCAATGATTCAAGCACTCTGCGTTTATTGGGCACTTTGTTTCTATTATTATTACATTATAAAATATAATAAAATAATCATACGGTTCCCCATAATGCAGAATCATTGGGCGCTCTGAGCTTATTTTCCTGCATCTAGAGAGTGCCACTTAGGGGTGACGGGAGACAGTGACAGGTGAGGCTTCCTCTCTTGCCTTCCACTCACCTCCTGCTGCGCAGCCCAGTTCCTAACAGGTGGTGGACAGCACTGGCCATGGCCTGAGGTTGGGGACAGCGGACATAAGATATTCCCATTTAGCCAGAAGTAAAAGTTAGAAATTCAAGTTAAATATTATTATTGGTTAAACTATTATAAACCAAATAAATACATAGGTGGGTGCATACACCTAGACATATGTATGTATTTATTTTGAATTATGTAGTTTAATTAATATTAACATACACAAATACACTATGTATCATTTAATAATTGAAGATACATAGCCATTCTGTAACACATTACTATTTGCAAAGCATAAAAAATACCATCATATTTTAAAATATGCATCATTTGTAAATATTCAAGATTTATTTATCTGCTAAATATTAGTTAATGGACATGCTCCTTTATTCATAGATAAGTTTTTATATTTCCTAGTAGAGATCTATAATGTATTTTTGTATTTTTTTTTTTTTTTAAGCTTGGGAAGGATTCCATGAGCCCAGACAAATGACTTAGGTTTGATCTATATATAGGTCTCCATGTTCATAAGAATGTAAACAAAAGATGTAGTTGTTTCAATATAATTCAACCACCACATATATACATCCCTTCTGAAAATGCTGCAATGGAATTTTACAAGCACATCCATTTTAATTTCACTTAACTTGACTTTCCTAATAAAGTAGACAAATCTTTTACTACATACAAAAGTAGCAGAATCTCTACTTTTTATCCTGTTATGTCTGAATTCCTACTGTGAGGAACGTTGCAAATGATGGTAATATTAATTCACCTATTTTAATAAGGAAAAAAGTATATTTCTTTGTGAAACAGTTCTGTGGACAACAATAATTTTTCTGTAACTGCATTTTTATTTGAATATTAATTTTAAATGATACAATCTTTATTACTATTATTTTGTAGTTTAAAACAACCAAAATTGATTTTCCTACACTTCTGGAGGCCTGAAGTCCAAAATCAGGGTGCTGTCAGGGTTGGTATCTTTTGGAAGCTCTGAGGGAGAATCAATCTGTGCCTTCCTCTTAGGCTTTGGTGGCTGCAGCTGATCTGCTGTGCCTTGCCAGGTAGACATAGCCCTTCAATCTCAGCCTCCATCTTTTAAAGAGAAATTAAAAAAAAAAAATGGCTGGAGCGATGGCTCACATCTGTAATCCTAGCATTCTAGAGGCCAAGGCAGGTGGATGCATTGAGCTCAGGAGTTTGAGACCAGCCTAAGAAAATCCATACTCAGTCCGTACTTAAAAAAAAAATAGAAAATTAGCCAGGCACCTATAGTCCTAGCTACTCAGGAGGCTGAGGCAAGAGAATTGAGGTTGCTGCAAGCTATGACCCTATGGCACTTGACCCAAGGCACATAGTGAGACCCTTTTAAAAAAAGACAATTTTTAATTTTATTAGAAATAGTGAATAACAAAATGCTCTAAGTCAAGATGATAATTACTTATTCAACAATAAGAGAAAAAGACTCAGTTTCACTTTTCTTCTTGGAGTTCTGTTAGAATAATAAATTTGTGAATTTCATGGAATTTAGAATTTTGGACTGGGGACATTTATGAAATTACCTTTTATAAAATCTGTGTTACTTTTTATATGTAAGTGACATATATCCATATTAAATTAGCTTATACAAACAGGAGATTAAATTATAATGCTGATTGTTCTGAGGGAAAGGAACAAGGAGAGTGTGGTTTTAGTGATTACAGAAAACTGGGACTTGGGGCAATTAAAGGCATATTCTCTTCATTTATTGCTTCTTCTCCACTTATGTTATGGTTCGCTTATTTCTTCATCAATTAAGCATCTCAGTGCAGCAGAAAGCCATGATCCCAATAGCACTCAGGTTCAAACTGTCTTTGTCTTCCCTCCAACAAAAGACTCTTCATGTTGTATAAATTTACATTAATTAAAAAAAATGAAGTTGTAATAAAAAAGGAAGTTGTCTACTATTATCCACCCGTTGGCTTTTCAAACACACACACACATCACAATATCAATGTGAGAACATAAATTTTTTTCATTAATTTCAAAAAATGAAAATAGATAATCTACTTTAATATTTTATGTTCAATTCAATGTTTTTATATGCATGTCCAGTGGGGGGTATCTAGTTGTGATGTTAGTATTTGGGTGTGATGTCCTTTCTTATCAAACTTCCTCTGAGAATATTCAAGGGAGAGGATGGCAGAATGCTCTTTTTCAATTATGCCATATAATTCCTTCAAGGATTTTTTTTTCTCATTCCTATGCATTGAAAATAACTTCTCATGATAAGACATGCAGTAAATTTCACTTCTTCTACTATAAGTAATGGAGTACTATAAATACATCTCCTTTACAGACAAGTCCTTATATTTCCTAGTAGAGTTCTATAATGTATTTTTGTATGTTTCTTTTTAAGCTTGGGAAGGATTCTGAGAAGCCCAGACAAATGACTTAGGTTTGATCTATATATAGGTCTCCGTGTTTATAAGAAATCTGATGTAAACAAAAGATGTAGTTGTTTCAGTATAATGCAACCAAAATATATATATACCACTTCTGAAAATGCTCCAAAGGAATTTTTCAAGCAAGTCCGGTTTAATTCCACTTACTTGACTTTCCTAATAAAGTAGACACATCTTTTACTGCATACAAAGGTAGCAGAATCTCTACTTTTTATTCTATTATGTCTGAATTCCTACTGTGAGGAAAGTTGCAAATGATGGTAATATTAATATTTAATGGTAAATATTAACCATTATTATCTCCTTTACTTATAGGAAATATATTTATAAAGTAAATCTTACTAATAAAGCATAATTAAATGTAGTCTTACATTTGAAATGAATAATATTGTTCACACGTTCATGTTCTATTAGTATCATGTGGCTTAGAGAACAACTTCCTTTGATCTCTGTATCAGGCAGACTTCCTTGCCTGCAGTTGGTTTTGGTAAATGGGAGCACCTGAGAGTAAGAGGAGAGAGGCTGGTTACATTGCAATAAGATGCACAAGCAGGATGGATGCTAACTAGACTCTTGGTTCCCCCAGAAATAAGTAGCAACGGATGATCTAGCATAGGGTCCATACAAAATAGTTGGCCATTTATTTATTAAGGATCTACACATACATCTAAGCATAGAAAGCTCTAGGTCTGTTGGGTATGATTTTGTTGACTGAGTGTTCAATATTTTCTTTTCCATTCCCATGTCAGAGGCAGTTTGTAGACCTGGGTCTCCTTAAGTAGATAGAAAATCCCTTTGAAGAAGGTCCACACAATATGGCCACACTGGATCTCTTTTCAGGATTTCCACAGTAGATCCTGAAGCCATTTACCAAAGTGACTACCTAGTAAGGAAAGAAAAATACTTTGAATTAATATGAAGATATGAAGTAACAAGCCCAAATTTGATGCCAGTCCTTGATAACTAAAATACCACCATCAGTAGATTTTCATAATTTCTGGAGTGTTGTTTGAGCCTTTTTTCAAGTAGCTTCAGTGGGACCATGACCTATTTAATGGATATTTCTTCATTTCCATTCACCCACATGCGTGATATTAAAATATAAACAATTGCACAATCTCTGAAGGAATTCTATTCTCAGAAACATAAAGAGATTGGTGCCAAAATTAAGAGCTTTAAAGAAGCACCTATAGTAATTTATCCTCTGTACCTCTTTACCTCACATTTTCCCTGTGAAAGTCATATGGATCATGGTGAATGACTATGTATTATTAAGAAATCAATTTGGACATGACACCAGTTTTATTCATATGTGGTATATTTATTTAAGAAAACTACAATTAAACCAGATACATGATATGTGCCTCTTGGCTTAGCAAATGGGCCATTTTCAATTCTTATCCTCAAAAGTAATCTTAAACAGCATATAGATATGTTCATGTTACATGCAAATATCATCTCATTTTGTATAAAGGAATTGAACATCTATGGACTTTGAAGTCCAAGGGGGTCCTGGAACCAAGATACCATAGAGACCAAGGGATTACTGTATATTCATATAGTGAGGATAACTTATTATATGCCATTTTATTGCACTTTGTTACTTTGCTTATGTTGATATGTCGCACAATAATACCTTTGGATAATAGACTAATTTATGCCAATAATGTACTATCGTACGATATTCACATATATTAATGTATGTACCATAACTAACAAGTAACTAATAAAAAATAATTGAATAGCCTGGGATATGAATTGAACACTGTGTGATGTCAGGGGGATTTTTTTACAGGGTATGATATTTTTCCCTTTAGCAATTGTAGCAATTGGCCACTATGTGATGAAGTCTTCTTGATTACCTCTTCTGAGAATGAGGGGGATGATAGCAGATTCCCTTTTGCAATTATATCTTATAATTCCTTTAAGAATATATTGTTCTTATTTCTGTGAATTTGGGCTTTATAGCTATCAATTACTTGGTATCCAAAGAAGAGATGCTATACCAGAGAACAGAGCCATGGCTCAACTGATTCAGGAGCTAAGACCATTCTTCATGCAATGTGTTCCCTGAGCTGGCTTGTTGATGATTCCAAATATAATGAATATTTTTGTTGCTGTCTCCTAGAGTGAAAAAGATTGTATCTGGAACTTTAGGGGTTCACATCAGCATTTCTTAGTATTTCTTTTTTCTATAAAACCGGTCAATGGAATCCTAAAATATGTCATTACAGATAGAAGCCCTCACTATAATGTTGAATCTTGGAAGTAAGGTTTGGATTAGTTTAATTTAAGTCTGTAACAGATTCAAGATGATTTCCAATTATTTATCACTTCTTTAAAAAAGTGAAGCAGAAATCGTCCTTCCCTTGAATTGGCTGCACCTAATGACAGTGTTGGTCAGTAGAATAGGAAGGAAATAAACCTTCTCCAAGTCCAAACATTAGGAAAGTTGCAGCTTCTACCTCCTGTTCCTTCTGGAGGAAGCTGCCTGCAATGTAACACGCTTGTTTATGTTGAGAGCGTCATTATTCATTGTCTAAATTGAGACCAGTCTTTTGACCACAACTACTATTATGGATTTAATTGCATCTCCTCACATATCTGTATCTATTTAGTTCATGAAATTGACTGTCCCAGATTGTGACCTTTACTGAAAATATAAGCTCATTGTAGATGCAATTAATTTAGTAAACATGGGATGCCATTTTCTTTATAGAATTATCACCATAAACTTGGATATCATATACCTGATTTCACTTCCACTCTTGCCAGATTTAATAAGAAATTTATGAATGTGTGTTTATGGTTCTAATTCAAGTGCCAACATTCTCTTGATGGCACACAAAAGTATGCAACAACAATAATGAATGCCACTCAGAAAGACACTGCCGTACATCAGTATGAACACAACTGTGTGATACTGGTATACCAAGGTGATGAAAGCTTTCCACATTATTTGTACCGTGTTGCCATTGTCAGCTCCTGATGGCAAATTTGCAAAGTTGTCAACTTCATATTAGAAAGATTCATGAATATATAAAAACCATAAAACAAGAGAAAAATATTGCAATGAAGAAAATATTACAGAGTACCATAAAATATACGTAGAATAAAAAAAAAGACTGTAAATTCAGTAGAAGTCCTGGAAGATTAAAAATTATAAAAAATAATCACATAGGGACGAATAAAATATAAAACAAACATATGAAAGTATAAGGACAATACTACAGAAACACATGTAGTCATAAATATGCACCAGTTTTGAAGTACAACTTGAAGTTTCAGTTTGCAGTAACACTTGCATTACCCTCATCTCACAATTTTGAGAAACAGGTAGAATATACATATTAGAACCTATACCAAGACACATCTACAACATTTACATGCCCCCAAATAAGCAGAAAGTTTTAAAAGAGTTTCTAAATATACAAACAATAAAAAAAATCACCAATTAAAAAAGTGATTCTAAGTATAAATTAGATAGAAAACAACAACAAAAAGAAATACATAAAATAGTTATAATCACTGGAATAAATTTGTATTGTTCCCATAACCCCTGTTTGATTATGAAATACTATCAGTCAAATATTGTATAAGCTCAAACTCCTCTGAGAATCTTCTTTTTTATTTATATTTTATTTATTTTTTTGAGACAGAGTCTCACTTTGTTGCCCACTCACTTTGATAGAGTGCTGTGGTGTCACAGCTCACAGCAACATCTAACTCTTCGTCTCAAGCAATTCTCTTGCCTCAGCCTCCTGAGTAGCTGGAACCACAGGTCCCCCTCACAATGCTTGGCTATTTTTAGAGACGAGGTCTCACTCTGGCTCAGGCTGGTCTCAAACCCGTGAGCTCAGGCAATCCACCTGCCTTAGCCTCCCAAGTGCTAGGATTATAGGTGTGAGCACCCAGGCATCTAGGTGTGAATGAAGAAAAATTACAAACATTCTGACCGGTCTGAGTTTAAAGGTAATGACCACAATGGGGCTCTTAGTATGATTTAAAAATGTTGTTATACAATAGAACCTGTGTTAAGTTGACTGCCCAAGGGACACTATCAAACTGATCACATGGAGGAAGTCAACGTAGGGAATTCAGCTTACTGTACTTATACCTACATGTGGTACACATTCAGTCTATGAGAATTAGGTCAACTTAAGGAGGTGTTCAGGATAGAGAACTGGTCAAATATGGAGGGTCTATTGTGTTTTCCTAGTCATTTCATTCCAATAGGCTACATTTAAAATTTCCAATAAGAAGAGAAATCCCTTTTGGCCTCATCACCATAACTACCAATGTGCGTACCTTTTTGTTCACATATTCTGCCTTTCCTCTTGTCAATATAAATGAGTTATCTATACCACTCTTTCAACCCAATTCTCCACTATTACCTATCCAAGGACTGCTCTAAAAAATTATGTTCTGGCTTGGTGCCCTTAGCTCAGTGAGTAGGGGGCCGGCCATGTATGCCAAGGCTGGTTGGTTTGAGCTGGGCCCAGGCCTGCTAAACAATGACAACTGCAACCAAAAAATAGCTGGGTGTTGTGGCGGGTGCCTATAGTCCCAGCTACTTGGGAGGCTGAGGTAAGAGAATCACTTTAGTCCCAGAGTTGGAGGTTGCTGTGAGCTGTGACGCCACAGCACTCTACTGAGGGCAATATAGTAAGACTCTGTCTCAAACAAACAAACAAAATAAAAATATATATAATATATTTTTTCCTCTCAGCATACCAAGTAATATTGACCATATTAAAAAAATAAACAAACCATAAAAATCTAACACAATTATTATTTCTCATTCTGTCTTATTTGTACTGTTTCTCACTGCTAAATATTAGAATGAATTTTTCTCTCTTTCTCCCTCTCTTCTTTTCATACACAAACATGTCTCATCTTTTGGCCCACATAAATAACTCCAGCCTGTATTCTACTATAAAAATCTTGTCTTATACGTGGATTGTATATTCAATATTTCTCCTTGGATTTCTAACAGATGTTCCAAAATAAAATATTTAAAATTTTGCTTTTGACTTTTTCCATAATCTCACAATTCTATTCTCACTATAGTTTTTTATATCTTGTTGGTTAAGTCTATTCTTCTGTTTTCTCAGGCAAAGAATCTTATGCTCACTTTTGAATTATTTCTGTCTTCTCACACCATTTAATCCCAAACCAAACCTTGTGTGTCATAAATACAACATATATCCAGAATCTGACTGCTGCTGACCGAGTTCCCTGCGAGCACTTCAGTCCAATAAACATCCCTATCACCCGGAATATTCCAACAGTCTCATAATTGGTTACTCCGCTTCTGTTCTTGAGCGCTTATAGTATATTTTTGCAAAGACAGGAGGCTTCTTTGAAAATATATTTTGTATCATATTATTCCTTTGCTCAAAATTCCACATTGATTTTGTGTCTCAGGAAGTGTGCTTGTGATGGGCTGCAAATTGCTGTGTCTTGGCAATCCAATGCTTCATCAACCTTATCCTCTGTCTCATTGTTCTCTCACAACACTGTCTTCTTTGCTCTTTCTGTAATACATCAAGTATGCCTCTACCTCAAGGCTTCCCACCTCATTTTTCATACATAAAATACTCTTTCCTTAGAAGTCCAAGTGCCTTCCTGGCCCTAGTTCTTCACATTCTTCAGGTCTCTGCTCAAATGTGACCTTACCAGTCTCATATACATATCTAGCCCCAAGAACAGCTGGGTAAAAGTGTGAAAGCAATAGTGACATCAAGAGGATTGAATAAATTTATTCTTGTACCTCTGTGTGCTTGCCACGTTGAACCTGGTACAAAATGGAATGTACCAGTTTGATATAAGCATTCCAAATTCTATATAAAATCAGCACATTGTACCCCATAAATGCATTCATGTACATGGTTATGATTTAATGAAAAAAATGGAATGTACTCATCATATGGTCCAAAGTGATAATCTTGAAGAACTAAACTATGTCTAGTGGTCCAGTCCCAAAAATCTTCATGATATTGTCTGAGCTATCTTAGACTGTTACTATAGACTGAGTGTATGTACTTTGGAATCCTAACCCCCAATATGATGATATTGGAAGGTGAGATCTTTCTTGATTGATTATATCATGAGGGTGGATTCCTCATAAATGAAATTAGTGCCCTTATCAGAGAGACCTACAGAACTCTTTCTCTTTTGCCATGTGAGACACAGCAAGAAGATAGCTGTCTGTGAACAAGGAAGCCGGCCTTCACCAGACACTGAACCTGCCTGCCAGAACATTACCTCAGAGGTGCCAGCCTCCATAATGGTAAGAAATAAATTTTTGTAGTTTGTAAGACACCTAGTTTATGGCACTTTTTTCATAATAGCCTACATGGATAATTATAACCACATATTCATAATTACTCCAGACAGTTTGATTTTTGAGTCATAGTCATGCAGTTCTAACATGGATTCTTATAACTCCACTTTGCAACTCCCACTCACATATTTCAACAAGGCCTTTGGAATGATAAGAGCCTTGACCTGACTAGCCACCCTAAGATTCTTTACTACCTTCCAATTCCTCAGGAATTCCCCGTATGTTAACTTCTGAAAGATAAAGAAATCCAAATAACATTTCACTAGGATTCCAGATCCCCAAATGTCACTAGGATCTCAGCAGTGTCTAATTGGAGTCTGAGTATATAAGAAGCTCATGGTTCAATAGTTTAGTTTAGAAAAAGTTTTATGAAAAGTCTATGTGATTTTTTTTTAACAAGAAACTTCAGAATTCTGTTGATTAGAAAATGTGGGCTGAAAGGAATGGCTCTAATACAATCTAATATTATTAGTGTGCTTTCTTTTCCGAATATGCCATTTATATAAGGAATATTTTTAAATTCAGTATTTTATAAATGAGAAAGGAGGGCTGGGCACAGTAGCTCATGCCTATAATCCTCGCACTCAGGGAGACATCTTGAGCTCAGGAGTTCCAGACCAGCCTGAGCAAGAAAGAGGCCCCATATCCACTAAAAATAGAAAAATAGTTTGAGTGTCATGGCAGCCGATAGCCCCAGCTGCTCAGGAGGCTGAGGCAGGAGGATCACTTGAACCCAGGTTTGAGGTTGCTGTGAGCTAGGCCGAGGACATGGACTTCTAGCCTAAGGTAACAGAGAAACAAACAACAAAATGTGTGTGTATGCTTATGTGTGTGTGTGTGTGTGTGTGTGTGTGTACATATATATGTAAATGAGAAGGGCTATGTTCAATTTCTCTATATCTATATCTGTTATTTTGTGGTCACCACTTGTGCAGATCATGACCATAGTAGATGTCTATGGGATTCTTCACCTGAAACTGATTTAATTTGCACAAAACTGAACCATTGACTACTAACCTCTCACTGGTTAAACTACACAAGTAGCTAATCTGTTTTTCTTTCTTTTTTTTTTTTTTTTACTGCAACAATCAGCTTATGTCTTTCACTATAACTTTCCAATTACCTGTTTCTTGGGAGAAATTTCTGCTTTTACTAGAGAAATCAGCTGTGCACAATTCAGGAAATTATTATCTGTCTAGGTAGGGTTCATCTGTAACAGGAGTAACCCCCATGCTAATGTTCTGATGGTTCAAGACTATATATCAAGTAGATATATCATGAGTGGTAGAAACATAGGTCATTCAGTGTCCCTGGACTGCCCCAGTTGTTTACCAGCAATCTAAAATAAGTAAAGATAAATCATTATTTTTATTTTCATTATTATTATTTTTATTTTGAGAGAGACAAAATCTCACTCTGTTGCCCAGGCTCTAGTCTATGAGGCATGATCATACAGCACACTGCAACCTTGAACTCCTGGGATCAAGTGATGGGCCACGTCAGCCTCCCTGATATCTGGGACTAGCTGCTCACCATTATGCCTGGCTAATATTTAAATTTTTGAGGAGAGAGGGAGGTCTCACGATGCTGCCCAGCTGGACTTGAACTCCTGGCCTCAAGTAATCCTCCCATATCAGCTGCCCAAAGTGCTGAGATTACAGGCATGAGCCACTGTAGCCAGCCTTATCATTATTTTTTATTAGTTTTATTCTTTTAGAATTAATAATAGAAATATTAAAAAAATACTCTCCTTTTAGAACCCCTGTTTAACATAAAATAAGTCGATCGATGTTTTGTTCATATTTCAATTTTTACTAAATATTACCACAGTAATAACTTTCTAAAAATGTTTTTATAATTGTCAAAAATGCTCACATAAAATTGCATTTCACATCAAGTGACTTTGTCAATCGTAAACCTCCGTAGGGCAGTTTCATGGAGTTTTGTCTTCCATTTATCATTCCAAGAAAAGACCGACTAGCCCTTTACTGTCTCAGTCAGCTTTTGGTCTTTATTGATCAATCTATTTATGACTGTAATATCGTCAATTCGTCAAGTTGAGATACAGTTCCAAAATGGCAAGTTTGGACCTTTTAATAATGATGTCAGTCCTTGCTGCTGACCTTTGCCTTTCATGCATTTAGCATTTTGCCCAGGTAGGTTTTTCCCCCGACTTGGCTACCGTACCCTAAATGGTGCTCCTCACTGGGAAGGAGTGTGTCTTCTGATGGTTTTTAATACACTCCAACTGCATCCACTCTCTTGTGATATTCCTGGTACCTTTGTGACAACTCAAACTATTTGGGTCTGGGTGTGTGTGTGCTGCATAGCTTTCTTTTCTAAGCAAATGTAGAAATTTAGAACATTTTAATTTTAGAAAATATTTACTAGGTCATTGAATTTATTTGTTGTAGTCACTTGAAATTTTTATCTATCTATTAAACACTATTCAGGGACTGACTTTCCAATTTTTTAACAAAAGTTCCTTTGGCTATTTATGCATTGGCAAAGCTGAAATTAAAATATAAGCAATATTGTGACTTAATGGATACTTCTTACCCTAAGACATAGATGATTTTATCAAGTCAAGGTGATCTCAGATATGAGCTGTGCAATCTGAGTGGAGGTAAATAAATGTGGAACTTCTGTCACCTAAAATGTCCTGTTTTAAAAACCTTGATGGTGTTACTACTATGATCGAATTTTTTCTTCAAAAATTTTTCTTACTTTTAAATAAATAAAAGCAAAGATGGCGTGAAATTACTTTCCACAGTATGAAATGATTTACAGCAGCAGTAGACCAAGTTCCTGGACAAAGGTGCCGAAGAGTATGCACCTGAAAGAATGGGCATTGATGCCACTTGTCTCTACTGCGTGTAGAGGTCGACAGCTGGTTATTATGTATACCTAATTTACTGGAGCAGTAAATACCGCACGTGAAGAGATCGATTCATCAAAGGTCTATGGTTCAATAGGTTTAGCACTTCATGTTGAAAATAAAATGTGGAATAAATTAGGAAAAAGCCTTTCCTATACTGTCTCAGTAATAAAAGAACCCCCGCAGTGGAAAGGGCACTAAATGAAGTGTCTTTAATATAATTATGCTGGCGATACTAAACTCAGTCTTGATCTGCTTTGTAAAACTCTTATAACAGTAATGATATTCAACCATGTAACGAATGCTGTACAAGTAATAAACCTATTTTAATATTGTATTGCTCCTCTTGAAAAGAAAATAAATAACATTTCCTACTTATAGGACATTGCAATATTTTAAATTAGTGTCATTTCAGAGAAGAAAGATAATTTGTAAAGGAAATAAAATTTCATATTAAGATTTAGGTTCAGGAATGAATGTTAAATTGGGAAACTCAGCTAATAGTTTAGAATATAGCTCTAATAATCTAAAGATTAGCTTTTTTCACTATATAAGCCACCTATGTATGTATTTGTATTTATGTCTAAATAAAATGTGTGTCCATGTATCTGTTTGTGGTTTAGTTTGTTTTCATGCTAAGTACTCTTTGTTTCTAGGTATATTCAGGAAAACATATGCAGATTCAACCATATACAGTGGACGCCAAAAAATGTAGACACATTTTAAGAAAGGAAAAAACTGTATTAAAATTGTGATACTCAAGTCATGATGCAATTACAAGAGAGACAAGATGCAATGTACAAGATAACAAATGTTACCAGTATCTATTGAGTGGTAACTAGTGTCAGTACGACCCTTCCTTTATCCTATCTTTTGTTTTTAGACCACATCTATCATACCATAATGGATTCATTTGTTACTTCTGCCTCTATGACTTCTAAATATAAATCTCCAGTCTGGAACTTTTATTCAAAATTCTGATTTCAAACATTACGTAGAATGTCTTCATGTGGATATTTTAGGTTCAGACTGAGCTTGTATAAAATCAACTCTGTGTTTGCTTTGACTCTCAATGTTGTCCGGGTTTCCCAATTTCTCCTTTTGATACTCTTATCTCTTAATTACATATTTTTTAATGATGTAGCATCTTTTTCCTTTTCCTTTCATCTTGTAGTAAGACACTAGGTTCTGTTGATTTTTCTCTCAAATTATTATTGAACCTACATCTATCTTTTTCTTAGTATAGTCACAGTAGTCACCCAGTTCAGGCCAATGTCACCCAAGTTTGAACTATTTTAATGAACTCTTGTTTTTTTCAGCACTGCTTCAGTCTATTCTGCACATTTTAAAGACATCAATCTTCTAAAATATAACTTTCCTTGTTTCATGCTCGTGCCTCCAATGAATATGTTAAATGTTAAAGTTCAAACAAAGACAATTTGTTAGTGGAAGCTGGAAGTTGGCTGGCTGTAAATAGTGAGAACTCAACTTTATTGATAAAGTTTAGTAGCTGAATAACGAGGAATGGTAGTATTAGTATTGCTTGCTTTCTTCCCATGAGAGCAGGTGAAGAAAGCAAGTGATAAATATGTCAAATGCAAGTTTATATTTTCAAGGTCCTGAAGATCAGATCTAATGCAGCTTGTCATCTTGGTCTCTGGGACCAAGTTTGAAATATGATAAGCAAAGCATAGTCATCAAGTCAAGGATGATACTGAAGAAACCAAGAGTAAGAGGAGTGAATTAAATTATATCAAGAAGAAACTGTTTTTATATGTTTCAAAAGTGGATTTTTCCTTATTTGGGCTTTCTATTAAATGCCACAATTTATGGAACAACATGGAATCCTCTCACAAGCCTCCATTCATGGAGTTCTTTCTGATCTTAATGAATAATCAATCAGATTAAATACTAAAGTTACAGAATATATATCTACTAAATTCATGGAGTTCTACAGAGTGATATTCTGTGGCAATGACAACACTTAATTGAGACCTCAGTTTATTCCACCAATCAAATTTCAAAGCCATTGCTATTGAAATTATTCATAATGATGAGTATCCATGTTTTATATTAGACCAGGTTATAACACTTATTTCCAAATGTTTTCTACAAAGAGAACTTAATACTTAGAGCATTGCCTTCTAAATATCAAACATTTACTTAATAACATCTGAATGTTTAAAGTAATAAATTATTCTATAATTAAAAGTGTTTCTGAACTGTGTTTATGTTATATCTATAACACTGCCTATTTCAACAAAATTATCCACACTAAATAAGTCATTCTTTCTATAACCAAGCATTTCCTAACTCAGAATCCCTTCATACAATGCTTTTCTATTTGCCATTTGATTTATAGGTTGTAGTGTTTGAAGTCCATATATCTATTAAAGCCTTAGTCTATGATGCTAGGTCAATGGACTCTTTCTTTTCTAAAATGAAATAGAGCAGTTCATTTTTAATACTCATGTAGAGTTTGAAAATTTTAACTAATTCTTATAGTTGTATTTTTTGAAGTTTTTTTTAACATATAAAGCTTAACTGCAAAATTTTCAAAATAGAAATTCCCTATATTTCTTTATCCTTTGGGCAATATTCATTATAATCTACAGGGAGTTGCTGAGAAAAAGGTTGATATATTCATGGTTGATAGATTAATCCAAGTTCCAGTATGTTATAGATCACTGCACATTTTAGTGAAAGGTTATTCACATCTTGAAATAAAGAAAATATGAGCTCTATGTAATGCAATAAAGTGACCACAGGTTACAGGGCAACAGCATTATAAAACAAGTCAAGATACTTAAGTGCAAACTTTAGTTCTCCCCATAAACTATGGCAGTTCACCACTTTGTCATGATTATCACAGCCAAAAAATTCAAAGATTATATATTGACATAGTATTTCATTATTCTGTATTTATCCTACAGATATTTTAGTTCTCAAGTTTTATGGTTTTTAAAAATATTTACTTACAATGCCATGCTTTTCTCATCATTTCATTCCTTGAATTTAACTTTTTATTTCTATTTAAACAAAGACTATTTCTGAATTGTTTCAATTTATTTATTTATTTATTTTTATTTTTTTATTTTTATTGAATCATAGCTGTGTACATTAATTCAATCATTGCCATATGTGCACTGTGCACACTCAGTTTTTTACTCCTTATACTTGTTTCATATCAGTATTTACTGTGTTCTGATATTAATACGCATTTTATTATCTCATTAACCTTAGGCAATTACCTTGCTCATTTAAGTGTTTTACAAATGCTTGTGATTTAATAAAAAAAAAAAATTGAGTTCCCCAGGATTTCTTCACATCAATATCCATAGAAAAGTTCGGGTAAATATAAAGGTTATTAGTTTTAATATTAATGAAGTTAATTTCAAAAGGTTTAAGCTGCAGCTCCTGTCTTAAAGATCTTACATTGTTTTCAGCAGAAAAATAGAGCTTTATCTTCATACAAATTACACGTTAAATGCAAGCAAAAAGAAAACAAACGATCAGTGTAGTGGAGGATAGCTGTAATTTACTCCACATGGTGCTGTGCAGATAAGGTATTATGTACTAGCAAATGAAAGGTCTCCTTTTTTCCACAGCTCAAGTGAAGAATTACTACCTGTTCATTACTCTCTAGGGTTCTAATCGGAATTTATACAAGCACAAACATTTTTAATAAAGGCAAAAACATGTAAATGTCCAGTCACTTTCTCTACCTAAGAAATCTCATTTTCTCAAGCAGAACATTTTTTAACTTTTTTCTTTCCCATGTTGTTATGCCATTATAATACTTTGCATTACTGCCCTTTTTTCAGCTAATGACTACTCCTAATTTAGCATCACCCAAGAATTTAATTATTGTGTATTTTAGCTTTACATATTATTAATTGCCTTGGTAAATAAGGAAGCAATTGTGGTAAAACAATTGTAAAACATACTTACATTTAGCATCTTGATTCATTAACAATATATAAAGGGGAGTGTAGAAAACTAAAATATAACAATAATTTATATCAGATTTTATATGTTGTTTTAATGCATATGTAGTATTCATATAAATGTGATTAATAAAAGCAATATTACAAGTAAAATTGCTGTTTTTCAAAGTACATATTCAACTTTAAAAGGATTACTTTTCCTATTAATACATTGACTGCCATGTAAGTTGTATTTACCTCCTGGTGGTTTTGAGGCCGGGGCTTTGTGAAGTCTACAGAACTGTGGATAAATAGGAAGGTCCATAGCGACGCTAGTGAAATCTCTGCTTATCGTTTTTGCTGTCAGTCTGCCTCCTGTCACCCTCTTCACCCAGCCTGGCCACATGTGCTGACTGTGTTCTCCACTGGCATAACTTCCAACTGTACACGTTCCCTTGAATGTTGGCCCAATGGCACTGTGACAAAATTTATATGATAGTATGCAGCAAATGACATGGCTCAACATACTTAGAAGGTATGATTCAGATGTCTTACTGGGTATGATTCTGAAGTCATCATTCAGGACCATCCACGGTCCACTCCATACATAAGTAAATACTAGTGGAATGACAGGAGACTCAGTTCTTTTGAACTCAGAAAAAACATTCAGTAAGTATATAATAAGTCACGTGCAACTCTCTTATGGTCTGCAGTGCGAAATTAATTCTAATATTACCTATAATTCATGCACAGAAAACAATAAAAACTAACAAATTTTTCATTAAATAGTTTTGGTTTTGAAGTTTTTATTCTATTTTTTGTAATAAAACACCGTGGACCCAAGGGGAAAAAAAATTTCCAGTGCAGCAGTCAAGGCGTTAAAAAAAAAACTGACCTATCATGGACTTCACGAACAAGAAAAAACAAATCAAAAAGGAAAAAAAAATTGTAGTCATATGGTTAGGAAATATTTAAAAATCAAGCAAGGGTATTTTTAAATCTAGAAATAATCAATGGCATTCTTGTAAACAAGAGAAGGGAATGGTAGGTGGGATGCATAGCTGTCACAAATTAGGTGTCCTGCACTTCTTAAAATTAGAAATAATTTTATTTCTAGGTGACTGCTAAAAAAGAACTTCTGAATTATG
>CAUYON010110514.1:0-39392 GCA_963573935.1 Arctocebus calabarensis | reverse complement strand
GGCGTCACACTGCTCACAGCAACCTCCAGCTCTTGGGCTTAAGCGATTCTCTTGCCTCAGCCTCCCTAGTAGCTGGGACTATAGGCGCCCGCCACAGCGCCTGGCTATTTTTTTGTTTTGCAGTTTGGCCGAGGCCGGGCTTGAACCCGCCACCTTCGGTATATGGGGCCAGCGCCCTACTCGCTGAGCCACAGGAGCCGCCCCCTCTCTTTTTTTTTTTTTTTTGGCTGGGGCTGGGTTTGAACCTGCCACCTCTGGCATATGGGGTCGGAGCCCTACTCTGTTGAGCCACAGGCACCACTCTGAAATCTCTCTTCTGTTCCATTGATCTGTTTTTCTCTTTTTCCTCAATACCATATTATCTTGATTACTGTAGCTTAATAGTAAGTCTTGAACTTGGGTAGTAACAGTTCCTCAAACTTTCGGCTGCTGCTTCTTCAATATTGTGTTGGCTGTCCTAGGCTTTTGTCTTTTGATATAAGCTTCCAAATCAGTTTGTTGGTAATCCACAAAATAACTTGCTAGGATTTTGACTGCAATTGCATTGAATCTACAGATTATTTGGAAAGAACTGACATCTTACCAATATTGAGCCTTCTTGTCCATGAACATGGAGTATCTCTCCACTTATTTAGATCTTTTATTTCTTCTTTTTTTTACAGACAGGGTCTCACTTTATCACCCTCGGTAGAGTGCCATGGCATCACACAGCTCACAGCAACCTCCAACTCCTGGGCTTAGGCGATCTCTTGCCTCAGCCTCCTTTTTATTTCTTTCATTAGAATTTCAAGTTTTCCTTATGTAGCTCTTACACACATTTTGTTATATTTATGCCTAAGTATTTCATTTTGGAGGGTGCTAATGTAGACAGTGGTAAGTTTTTAATTTTTATTTCCAGTTGTTTATTTCTGGCATATATGAAAGCAATTGACTTTTGTATATTAATCTTATATCTTGCAACCTTGCTATAATCACTTATTACTTTGAGGAAGTGTTTTTTTTTGTCAATTTTTCTGAATTTTCTATATAAATAACCACATCATCTGTAAACAATCTGTATATATTTTTCTTTTAATGTATTAGCTGGGATTTCCAGTATGATATGGAATTGGATTGGTGAGAAGGAGGATTCTTGTGACATTAATTCAAATATTTTTATTTTATATATTCTGATAGGTATTATAATGATATTTATGATTTATTTGAATTTCCATAATTCAAATTTCCATGATTAATGATGCTATTTTTATATACTTATTTGCTATCCATATTCCACTTTGCTGAGTATTTTTAATGTCTTTTGCCCATTTTCTAATTATATTGTTTGCTTCTTACTGTTGAATTTTGAAAGTTCTTTATGTAATTTAGATATTAGCATTATGTCACATATATGGTCCATAAATATTTTCTCCCTGTCTGTAGCTTGATTTTTCATCATACTAAAAGAATCTTTTGCAGAGCAAAAGTTTTTGGTGTTGAATCTAAGAACTCTTTGTTTACCCTTAGATCCTGATGATTTCTAACACTTTTCTTTCTAAAAAATGTATAGCTTTACATTTTACAAGTAAATATTGACTCATTTTGAGTTAATTTTTGTACAAGATATGATATGTGAAGTTTTTTGTCGGGAGGGAGTTTGCACCCATGGATGTCTAATTGCTCTAATAGCATAATGTCATTTATTGAAAAGTCTAAAATTCCATTCAATTCCTTTTATGCCTTTGTCAGTAAGCAGCTAGGTCATTTGTGTGGGTCTATTTCTAGGTTGTCTATTCTGTTCCATTGATCTGTATGCCTCTTCTTCCACCATACAGTCTTATTTATATTGTAACTGTAAAATAAGTCTTGAAATCACATAAACTGATTTCTCCCGATTTACTTTTTTTAATAAATTGTTCTAACTCCTCAGGACTTCCATATAAATTTTAGAATGATCTTGTGTGTATCTACCAAAAAGCTTGCTGGGATTCATGTAGGAATTGTGTTACAAATGTATATAGCAATTTAGGCAGAACTGATTTGTTTACTACTATGTTCACTATTTCCATAAATAAACTTATGTATCTCTTCATTTACTTAGATCTTACTGATTTCTTTCATCAGCATGTTCAATTTTCAGTGTGTAAATCCTATATATGCTTCGTTAGGCCTAATTATTTCTTTTTCTTTCCTTTTTTTTTTTTTTTTTTTTAGCAATTTTACATGGTATTGGAATTTTAGTTTTAGTGTCCACATATTTATTTCCAGAATATGGGAATACAATTGATTGGGATTTTTTTGTATGTTTATCTCATATTCTGTGCCCTGAATGAGCTTACTTATCAGTTCTGGGAGTTTTTTGAAGATTCTTTGGGATTTTCTTCATAGGAGGTCTGACAATTAACTTCTCAAACTCATCACAGAACAAGTACATTTCTCATTGCTGAATATCACTGTGGTAACTTTTGAAGTACTCTCCGTGGGAAGCTCTGCACTGAATCCAGCACCTAGGTACTCCATCCTTCAAAGCAATTTTGGAACATTTTTTTTTAAATGACCGTCAGAACTATCACTGTACAGAACACAAAAACATGCAACAATAATGAAT
This sequence comes from Arctocebus calabarensis, assembly GCA_963573935.1. Classification (NCBI taxonomy): domain Eukaryota; kingdom Metazoa; phylum Chordata; class Mammalia; order Primates; family Lorisidae; genus Arctocebus; species Arctocebus calabarensis. The sequence goes on along the minus strand of CAUYON010110514.1, from coordinate 36,805 downwards.
GCCACTCAGTAAAACACCACCACATGTCAACACAAGCACAACTGTGAGAAACTGATATACCAAGGTTATGAAACCTTACTGAGTTGTTTGTACAGTGCTGCCAATGTAAGTAGATGGTGACAAATTCATGAAATTAATTGCCAGAACTTGTACAAAAAGAGTTCCATAATTGCTTTGAAAGGTGGACTAGGTGCTGTGCTGGCATCAGTGCATAACTTCCCAACGGGAGTACTTCAAAGGTTACCATAGTGATGTTCAGCAATGAGGTATGTCGCATTTTTTCTAGGACAAGTTCATGAACTTAATTGTTAGACATTATGAACAACCATGCCATCTGCAATGGAAATAGTATTTTTTTTTTATAATCTATATTATTTTTATTTCCTTTTCTTGCATTTTTGTCCAGGCTAGAACTTCTAGCACTATGATAAATAAGAGTGTCTTGTTCCCAAACTTAGAGGAAAAGCATATGGTCTTTTACCTTTAAGTATGACGTTTAACTATAGGGTTGGGATTTATTTGTATGTTTGTTTGTTTCTATAGATATTCTTCAAGTTGAGGAAATTCTTTTCTATTGTTTTTTTTTCCAGAAAGATGTTGAATTTGTCAAATGCTTTTTTTTTACATCAATTGATATGATGTCATTTTTTCTTCAGTTTATTAATATGTGTGTATGATTGATTACATTGATCAATTTTTAAATATGGAGCCAACCTTGCTTCTCTGGAATAAACCTCATTTGGTCATGGTGTATAATTCTTTTTATATACTGCTGAATTCTATTTGCTAATATTTTATTAAGGATTTTTGTGTCTATATTTATGAAATGCATTGGTCTATAGCTTTTATCTTTGCTGTCCTTTTTCTAGTTTTGGTATCAGGGTAATAAATATTAGCTTCATTAAATCAATCAAAATCCTCTGCTTCAATTTTCTAGAAGAGATTTGAGTAGAATTGGTGTTCATTCTTCTCTAAAGGTTTGGTAGAATTCTCCAGTGAAATTCATCTCAGATTAAAGATTATTTTCTTGAGGAATTTATAAATTACAAACTTAATTTTCTTAAGGGTTATAAAATTTGCCATGTGCAATGGCTCATGCCTACAATCCTAACACTCTGAGAGGCAGAAGTGGGTGGATAGCTTGAGCTCACAAGTTCGAGACCAGCCTGAGCAAAAGCAAGATCCCATTTCTACTAAAAATAGAAAAACTGAGGCAGGAGGATCACTTGAGCCCAAGAGTTGGAGGTTGCTGTGAGCTATGATGCCACAGCACCCTAATCAGGGTGACAGCTTGAGACTCTATCTCAAAAAAAAAGAAAAAGTTATAAAATTATACTGATGATCTATTTCATAGAGGGTGAACTGAACTGTGGTGGTATACATTTTTTGAGGATTGGTTTCAAATTCTTTTATTATCCTTTTGACACCTTTACGATATGTAGATCTGTAGTGATGCCCCATATTTCATTCCTGATATTGGTCATTTGAGTCTTTTCTTTTCCTTTTTTTTTGATCTTCTTGTTGGAGGTTTGCCAATTTTATTGATTTCTCCAAAGACTAGCTCTTTGTTTCCGTTTTCTGTAATGCTTTTCTGTTTTTAAATTTCATTGATTTCTGTTCTTATCTTTAGTATTTCCTTCCTTCTGTTTGCACTTGGGTTTATTTTGCTTTTCATTTTCTAGGTTCTTGAGGTAGAATATTTGGCTTTTGACATGAGATTTTTCCTCTTTGCTCATGTAAGTATTTAGTGTTACATATTTTCCTTTCAGCACTGCCTATGTTCCATAACTTTTTATAGGCAGTATTTTCAGTTTCTCTCAGTACAATGTATTTTTGGATTTCTCTTGAGACATCTTCTGTTCCCCTGGATTATTTAGAAATGTTTTGATATTCTGTTATTGATTTATAGTTTGATTCCACTGTCTTTAGAGAACACATCATATTATTCCATTTTCTTTTAATATATTGAGGTTTGTTTAATAAACAATATAGACTATATTGGTACTTTTCATTTTTATTTATCTTTTTTTTATTAAATCATAGCTGTGTACATTAATGCAATCATGGGGTACAATGTGCTGGTTTTATATACAATTTGAAATATTTTTATCAAACTGGTTAACATAGCCTTCACGGCATTTTCTTAGTTATTGTGTTAAGATGTTTATATGCTACATTTAGTAAATTTCACATGTACCCTTGTAAGATGCACGGTAGGTGTGATCCCACGGATTACCCTCTCTCCACCCATCCTTCCTCCTCCTCTTCCCACCCTCTTCCCTTTCACCATATTTTTGGGCTATAATTGGGTTATAGCTTTCAGATGAAAGCTATAAATTAGTTTCATAGTAGGGCTGAGTACATTGGATACTTTTTCTTCCATTCCTGAGATACTTTGCTAAACATCTTTGAAACATCTCCGTACCTCACAGGATGAGTCATTCCACATGAGCATATTTTTAATCTACTATATCTGAAGCTTAAATGTTTTTCACATTATAGATACAATGCTTATATTATTGCAAAGGTAATCTCATTAACAAGACTGTAAAAAGCCCCAGGGCGGGGCATATGCTTCCTTCATCTTGGAATCCTCACCATCTGGCCCCGAGCATGGTCCCCAGCAGGTACCTATACAGTTGGGTGAATCTGTTGAATTTCAATCTGTTTCCAAAAACAGATTCAATTGAAAAAATAGGTGAAAATGTCTGTTTAGTACTAGTGATTTCTTGTCACTAGTAGATGGTAGAATCCAGCTTATCAAATGCTGTATTTCAAGGTTTAAAAGGACCTGAAAATCATCTATTTTACTAACCCTTGAAATTCTCTATTCTACTTCTTCATCTATATACATGTACACCTGCAGATATGGATACAAATAATTATGCACATACACACAGGTACATATTTACATTGACACACATATATATTTCTATGGATTTATGTACATAGAAATTTTTTTTCTGGTAAATGATTTTTCTTAAATTTTCAATGATTTGTTATATTCAGTTGGTTTACTCAGAAGCTTTGTGTTCAAATCCATGTTTAGGAAGTCATAAAAGTTAAAAAAAAAAAAAAGGAGAGGCAGCAATTTTCTTTAGGCTTTAAGCAAATACTACAAGGAGGACAGCTTATGCAGCTACTTTATTGCATATTAACCCCAAATATGACACATGTTGCTAAACTTTGTATCCACTGGGAAATGCTATTGACAACATTATTACTGGGTTTCCAATAAATGGATAAGTAACAGAATAACATATCATTAAAATTGTATTTTAAAAGTAAAATACCCAGGAGACTAGAACAAAATTTTAAAAAAAAGTTATGTACATAATAGTAACAGATTTGGAATTTATTTAATTTTTATTTTTAATAAAACACTAATAATGTAAGATGCAAATTGATGATTTTTTTTCTTTTTTTTTGCAAATACTATTCCCAGCACTCCATACTATAAGCCACTGTCTGAACAATAAATACTTATTCATTCAAAAAGTGTTGATTGACCATAGGCCCTAAGGATACATGGTAAGCAAAATGGGAAAGGTCCCTGTACTCACTGAACTTACATTTTAATGGGGAAAATATATGATAAATAAGTTAGTTTCATGTAAATTAAGCTTATTAGGAATTAAGTTCTGAAAAATATAGGCATTAAAAAAATTAGCAGGGTGTTAAAATACTGTACAAGAGCTTATATAATTTTAGGCACAGGAAACAGCAAAGGGTCCTAAATCGGAAAGTATTGAGGAGTATTAGGGAAGTCTGGGAATGTCAGATTAGAGGATGACATCCCAGACGCTATGAGGTAAGGCTGAAGTGAGATCAGGCAAAGCCCGGTGGAAATTAGAATGGGCTTTGGGTTTTGTTTTAATGAGAAACCAGTGGAAACCTTTAAGTAAGGGCATACCTTGGATGAATGAATGCTTAAATATAAGATGCTAGAAATTTTATGGAAGAGAGATTATAGGAGGATGAAAATGCATCTAAGAAGACCACACAGAAGGCTATTTCAAAAGCCCTGGTGAGGGATAATCTGCCTTTCAATATTGTTCTGACAGTGGAATCAGTAGAACTTAGTGGAAAGGAGATATATTTTGGAGGCAAAGTTAAGAAATGGTCAATTCACTATGGAGTTAAGAAACAATGAGGAATCGAGGATAATTCCCAAATATTAATATGAGTATCTGGGTAAGATGGTGAATACTGAGAAATAAATAGGTTTAAGCATCAGTAAAATAAAATGGAGTAATCGTGGAAGGATTGAGACAGAAAGGTCATAAGAGTCAAAGTCTGGGCTAAGACACACCTTTAAGAATTTTCATTGCATAAAAGAGTAGGCCAGAGTAGTAGATAAAGAAAAAAGGCACATGTGTCCTAATCCAACCCCACCAATTCCAAGATTTAGAAACTAAGACTTTCAAGATTCTGAACTGCCAGAATTTGAGACAAGGAAAGATCATGGATTTCATAGTTAAACAGTAGTGAGAGAATTCTAAGGATTAGAATATTTTAACAGAAATAAAGGTGAGGTGCGGGGGAGAGAGCATCTTGTAGGGGGACAAAGTGGTGCTATCGAGATTGGAACCAGTGGGGCCAAATGACCTTTACAAAGACAGTTTCAGCAGGGACATGAGAGGAAAGGCTGCAGACTGCAGGGTGCGTGTAGGATGAGAAACGGAAAAGTGAGGAAACTGAGCAAACACAGCTTCCTTGAGAATGTGTTTGGTGTATATTGCATGAAATTGTGCAGAACCCCAAGAGGAGCTCAGGGGGAGGAAGGGACACAGACTCAGTATCCAGCACAAAATCTCCTATCGATCGCATTCTGAATGGCTCATGGTCTACCTCCAGGGTAACTTTTCAATATTTGCTTAACTATTCCATGGGAGACACTCGCACTATCATGGCAGATACTTTCCTGCTTCTGTGCCTCCTTTAATCATGTGGTTTAATTTCTAGCTCTGCTTCTTAAAATACTCTCCCTCCTCCTAATTGCCTTTCCTAGTCCAAAACTCAACTCTCATCTTCCAGGTGCTGTGAGTACTTCCCTGGGATTCTCATCAGTGATGAATGTTTCATAAGCCCTGAATTATTCACTACTTATTACTCTTGGAATTTAAAGACTAAGACTAAGAGAGAGAATTGGTCACACAATTCCAAGAAATATTTAAATCCCACACCATCCCAGCCTCTTTCTTTCTATCTGAAATCAGGCAAGATTGAAGGGTTTATATGCTTTCAATGAAAAAAAAAATCAAAATACTGTCTCATGCTTTATTTCATAGCCTCAGAGGAACTTTGTAAGAGAATGCCACTTAAGTTTAAAAATAATAAAACTAAAGATTACTTCCTCCCCAAGTCTATGGGGACCGCCATTCTCAAGGTTTCCTGAGATAAAGAGAAATAAAAAAGAGAGAATGAATCAGCCTTACTTAGAAAAGTAAAGGAAGTAGAAAACAGAATGAGAGGCACTTCCTAGGTATGGTTATGACATGGGAGCAGAAAATGTAAGAGGTAAATATCAGAATAGAGGTCATGTGCTTTGGCATACAGAGACATATTATTTCTCCTAGTAGTCTCTGTCAAATCCATTTCTCCATCTCTAACCAAGAATATTAGAATTCCTATTCCTATTCCTATTCCTATTTCGAGAATTCCTCTTCTCGAAAGGCTTCTTATTTCTCTTATCAAATAACCCAGCTAAGGCATGGAGCTTGTAGCCCAAACGGCTAAGGCACCAACCACATAGGCCAGAGCTGGTGGGTTTGATTCCAGTCTGGGCCTGCCAAACAACAATGACGGCTGCAACCAAAAAATACCCAGGCATTGTGGCAGGTGCCTGTAGTTCCAGCTACTTGGGAGTCTGAGGCAGAAGACTTGCTTGAGCCCAGGAGTTGGACATTGCTGTGAGCTGTGATGCCACATCACTCTACCCAGGGCAATAGCTTTAGGCTCTGTCTCAAAAAAAAGGAAAGAAAGAAAGAAAAGAAAAGAAAAATAACCAAGCCAAGCCCAGGTGAGTCTGTTGTGAAAGAAGAAAGAAATTCTCCCCTTTCTTGTCTATCTCCTTGGCCCCCACCAATAGCCCTTATGGAAACTTGATTAATGTGCCTTAATGTCCCATCATATAATATAATTTATCTGATTCCTTGTGTACTTCTGTAGGGTTCTGTAAATCATGCATCTGTGTAATCTCTTATTTAAAAGATAGGACTCAATCGATACACAGTTGGCAACCAGAAAGACACACTTAGTGATAAGAAATAATTTCCAGGACTCAATATCCTCCTCGCTACGCTCACTAGACTTAACGTAAGGGTTGTATGTCTGGACTAGAGTCTCTTTAGTCGAGGGTCATGTGTTTACACTGCAATTACTCTGGAACTACTTAGGAAGTCAGTTCTTTAGTATCCTCTGTTCCTATAAGCCACTATCTCGGTCAGTCAGGACATTTGCGTGTATAGATGAATGGAGTAAAATGTTCCCAGTGTTTTGGATTTCCTGAGAGAAGTGTATAAAAATATGAGCTATTCTTCTAGCTATTCTTTTATTGTGTTCTGCATCTCTTTCTGGGCTGATAAATTCATCTCAGTGAACTAAGACTAGATAATTAACATCTGCAGTTAAAGTGTATCAATTAATTGAACACCGTAAAAAAAAGGAAATTCAGAAAAGCATTTCCCAAATGGTAATTTCTGGAGATTTAGACAGTTCACTAAACAAAAACAAAAAGGCTACAAAGTAAAAAAAAAAAAAATGCATTAATAGATTTAAAATACACATTAGCATGTGACCTGAGATTGAATCCAAGTTAGAAATATTAAGTCAGAAAAATCTTTTCTACCAACACTGAGATGAAGTGTACTTGTTCATTGTAGCATTAGGGCATTTGCACGTATTATTTTCCACATATGTCCCTCTTCTCTCCCTCTTCATTGCTCAGGATCAGCCACTTCATGCCCGTTGGCTTAACACCCTAATTTAATTCCTCCAGCAGAGGAGATGCCCCTCCAGGGAAGCATCCTCCCTGCAGGACGCTTCCACCAGCACACAGCCCAACTGCTCCGACTGTTGCTCAGTCATCTACCAGCAGCCCTCGATGTCTGGCGTGACACGGGAAGAAAAAGCAGAAAACTGCCTGAGGACCCTCAACTGCTTCAGCTTGGAAGACAGGCATACATCGCTTCTCTCTTTGGCTCCGGCTAACTTCAAGGAGATGAGAATGTACTTTCTTTCCTCTGCCCAAGGAGGAAGGGATAACCAGATAGTGATGAGAACTACAAGTGTTTACTGCAGAGTGCAGTAGAATTTTGTAGACTACAAAATGAACCTGTTTCCATGACTAAGTTACTTATATATGCATGTAATTAATCTACTCTGGAAACCTCCTTGCCTCCATGCAATGAGCTTTGAACTAGTGCTAGAAAAGGATGAATCTGTTCCTGTCCAGTTGAGTACCAGACTATCAGGACTCAGTTCCCTATTCACTGAAGTTGCTACAAGTACCTCAGGTCGTTTATCCTCACTCGTTTATCCTCACTCATCCTGTTTTTGTGGCATATATAGCTCTACCAAAGCTAATCTTCTATTTTTTGGACCAGGTGGACTTGCAGCTAGCTTCAAAGTCAGATGTCCTGATGCTGAACCCTGGCACCTGTTCTTACCAGCTATGGACTCTTGATAAAACTTCTCAACATGTCCATGCTATGAGTTCCTCGTTTATAAAATAGAGGCAATCATAGCATCTATCTGATGGGGTGATTCTGAGAATTAAATAAGAAATTGCACATAAATATTAACTACATTGATATTAATAGATCAGTATTAATATTCTATTTTCCCTTTGTCTCAAGACAGTTCCTCCACCTTTGTACTCCACCTTCATTTTTGTTTGTCTGTGTTCCGTGTTCCTTTCTGCCACAAGGACAGAAAATGCAGAAAGTCCTCACTTGCTCTCAGTTCCCGTAGTTTTTTCTTCTTCCACTCCCTTCTTCTAAATTAAAAAAAAATAATAATAACCTGTTTGTTTGAGCCATATGCTTTCAAGTATAATGGTATAATGCCTCTCTTCCTTAATTTTATTTACCAATTTCCTTGTCACCTCCTACATTAAAGACTCCAACTTGTGACTCCTCACACTTCTTGGTGATTCTAACCAGATCCATTGGGTGACTTTTCATCATAAGCCGCTTCTCAGCCTTCCACCTCCAGATGTCAAACGTCTTTCTGTTCCATTCTGTCCCATATTCTGTTCCCATATTTAGAACTTAGACACTTACATGCCCTCAAACGTCTCAACTTGAAATCTGACAATTCCCTACTGTCACCTCTGATCTTTCCCTGTAATTTATCAGCAATACTTTAACTTCAGCACAACATACAAACCGTAGATCCTGTCACTTTTTCATTACCTATAACCTCACCCCATCTTCACACCTCTCCTTGCCCAGGTTATATTTCGTGCTTAATTATTATAACCACTCCCATGAAGAATACCTAAAATAACAATCCAGGATGAAACCAAATAACCTCCTCTTCCTTGGCTGCCTGGGAGTTTCTTCCTTCCATTTCTAAAGGAAATCATACAACCGTCTGAGCAGTTTCACTTTAAACTCTTGATGAAAAACATCCCAAAGTTTCCACAGTCTTTGAAAATGGTTTACTGTTTCTTCACGTTCCTATTCAGCTGTAAACTGCTGCATCTACCAGCCCCCTAACAAGCACACTCAGTTAGCTCACTTACCTCGTCTCCCCAACTTAACAGTCTGCTCCTTCTCTCAGGCACCCTCCTCCTCTTCCTTTACTCCAATATCTCTAGTATCCATTAGCAAACCCTGTTGCGTCTGTCTGACAATATATCCTGAACCTCTCCGCGTTTTCTATCTCCACTGTCACCTTCACAGCCCCAAATCCCCTCTCTCCCTAGTCCTACAATAGCCACCAAATTTAGAGTTCATTGTCCTGCTCACAAGCCCCCCCATTTTCTTTTTATTATGAGAGTGATGTTTTCAGTGCTCATCAGACTTTTCTGCTCTGATATTTAAAAGCTTCCTTTAACTTCTTAGTCCTCACAGGATCAAATGCACGTTGCTGCATGTTCTCCAAGGTCCTGCATGGCCTTGGCCATGTTGAAGTCCCAGCCTCTGGGGACTTTACTAGCCTGGCTCACTTCACCTCCAATGCACTGATCTTTTATCAGCATTTCATCGATACCCAATCCCTTCCCAGTTCAAGACCTCACTCTCAGGTCTCAATTTAAATGCCACCTCCTTGTGAGAGACAAAGCAGCAGATCACCAGGTATTGCTAAACATTCATTCAGTCTTCCTGCTGTCATGACCAGTGTCTTGCCTGAGTAGGGGACAGACTGATTAGCTTAGATTCTTTTGTTTTGGGCCTATCTATCAACTTTGTGCCTTGAGACACTATGTTCTGATTACGCTTCCTTATAGAAACTTCATGGAAACTAACTGGGCGTCTCTTATCAACACACAAACTTTAAACTGCATTGCCAATGTTAAGCGCTGACAGAATTCAGATAGAAGGCAATTCTGGGTGAACTTATGATTTGGATCTTTAAGAGCCTAGGAAAAGAAATTTTCTTTTATATGCAATAACCCCAAAGCCAGTATTCAGGACATAAATCTAAAGCTAACTTCTTGTACAAGATTACAACTTTAGGGAAGTGTTAGACTGGTGAGAGAATATTCTTCTCAGTATAAAGCTTAATTTCAACCTATCAGCTTAGAAAACAAGTACAAGATTCCTAGACTCAGGAGGGGTGTTTATTTGAACGAGGGCTTGCTCTATCTTTTAATTCTGCTGGTTAATCTCCTAAAGGTAGTGCAGATAATATGAGCAATACATTCTCCAGAAGGAAATCAGTGCTCATGGCTAAAATAAACATTTTATTCAGCTGTAAAGGAAGACAATAGGACAGAGTGATTCAGCAGTTGCGCAGGCATACCAATAAAAAATCACGCCATGAAAAGGGATGAGAATGGGTCGAGAAATTGATGATATAATAGAAACTGCAGACTAGCTCTCCTATCTGTGGTTTGGGCAAGGGAAACTGTCAATTTGATCATAAATCTTAGAGAAACTGTTCAGGAACAACAGAGGATGTGAAATTGACCGAATTTTATTACTCACAATATAATACGGCAGTTTCCTGACTTTCACAGACATGTTAAGTATTTGTATAGGGAAAATAATTTAAATGATCACGAAGGTGCCACAGAGAAACAAGAAATTACCAGTTTCCACCCCCTAACCCCTATGCCTCCTTTAATTATCTCCAATAGCGGTCTGTATTTTTGTAATCTCAAAAATGTGACGTGAACTGTTTTCCGAAGTGATGGATTACATATAAAATTATATTAAATACCAAATATTTCAGACAACATAATATAACAAAAGTCAGCTTGGACAGTCAGAACAGCTGAGTGAAAGAGAGGTGAAACAGCTGAATAGAAATGAATTCAGGGGATGTTTAAAATTGTAATATGAAGAACGGCAACAAAGAGAAGGGAGAAATCAGGAGGAAGACGTTTTTCTATTATTGATTCTACAAAAACCAGCCATTTGATCATTACCTAGGGTGTTTATTTTTGCCTTGGCCTGTGGAAAAGGAACTCATGAAGCCACATGAGGTCTTGTTTTGTTTATTCTGTAATTTTTGTATCATGAAACATTGGAGTGGTAGATGTTCCTCAGATGAGGCATTAATAGTAGATGGATTTGAGAAGGAAGCAGCCTCACTAGCATAACCTGCTAAAACAGAATCTGTATTAAATGGAGATTTCTTCTGAATTGCCACTCATTACATAGGATTCTACAATAGATCAGGATCCCAAAATGTCCAGATGAAAAACGATAGAAAGACTATAATTCAATAAATAGTTGGCATATACTTTTCACATTTGACTAAATATTCCATTGAATAGTTGTTTTTTGCAGGCAATGGTTACCTGAAACTCTAAGCCTGCAGTACAGCCACTCAGATCCAGCCTCCCTTGGTTACCAAGGAAACCATTTCACAGACATTCACATAAAGAAACTGTAGACAGTAGGAGGAAACACCACCGATATAGAAACCATTTCACTTGATTTTTTTATTGCTATAAGAAAAATATCTATCCATGTGGCCGAGTGTGTACAAAAAAAAAACAGAGAACCAGGGGAGCAATACCACATACACATCACCTGCAAGTGTAGCAATTACAATTTCTACACAGGATACATGAATTAACAATGGGAAAGTTGCTAAAAGTGACAAAGTTCTCAAAGTTTTAGAGACGTGCACCAGGAAGACCTATTTTTCATTTGAATTTTGATGGTGTACTCACCTACACATCCCCTCCCAAAAGATCTTTATATTTTATTTCCTTTATGCACCCACTTCTCAGGAAAAACAAGCAGAGACCATTAGGCCAGATAATCAAAAGCTCAGAAATACTGTAACGTTGTATCCTCAAATCATTTGACTCCGTTGTAAGAAGCCATGCCAGGCTATGATTTTATTCACAAATAGTTCTATCTGGTGTCTGAAAATATCAGGTGACTAAATGTAAACAAGCCAAACAGAAACAAAAACAAAATTAAAAAGAAAATCTTCCTTTAGATGTTATGATCCCAATTACATGAGTTGATATAGTATACCTCTTTTCGATAATTTCTTAGCATTAGGTACCTACATTGACTTATTTAATTAATCTTTTGATCTGTAGGCTGCACTGCTTTTGCTGGCTTGCCACACTGCCCACTTTCTTTGTTGATATGTTCCTCTATTTTCCTTTTTGGCACCAGCTGCTTCCTCATCCCAGAGCATCAGGCAGGGCTGATCACGCACAGTTCCCCCGGGATGCAGATATGGGCCTGACCGTCTCTGCTTCTCTGCCAGAGTGACACACTCAGAGAATGGATGGAGCTCAATTCCTGCCATAAAAATCCCTGCTGCTGTTTTCATATCCATCCTTCCCCAGGTCAGCCTTTGGAGGTTTCCTTTCATTCAATCAGTTCCTTTGGATTCTTGCAATGCAGTCCCCTTTTCCCTGAAATTTACCAAAGTGGATTTCATTTCAGTTGAGCCAAAAAAAATCCAAAGGATAACCCAATAATATGTCTCTGATTGTTGTAGCAAAAACATTTCATCGTAATAATAATTACTCTACCTTCTCCATATAATTAATGTATAAAATGTTCTATATTCACAAAACTTTCTTGAATGACTTTAAATCGATGCATTATTTATGATTGCCATCTTATGCAAAACTACACAGAGTCATCCATTTAAGTTTTAGAGAATACAGCAATGATTGTCCAATCAGAGTGATCAATACCAGGCAAACTGCACACTGAGTCACCAAGTAAATTTCAGTGAATGGAAAATAACATCTGTATTTAGACACATGTATAAACCTACAAAAAAAATGGAAACTGATAAATATGTTGTGATTACATGACCTTCTCAGAGATACTTAAAACAAGAGGAGACTCACTTCTGTTAACACAATTTGTAATATTCACAAAAGGTTTTTGCATTTTATTTTGTTCTTCTTTATTCAATAATTATGTACTTAACAAGTGTCATATGGACCAGGTGTTGTCTACATGCCCAAGACAGAGCAATGAGCAAAAAGATCAAAAATCCTTGTCTTCTTGAACATTATGTTTTTGTTAGAAATGTAAACAATAATTCAGTAAGAAAAAATATGATCCTATATCCGATCTTGACAGGTCCTGAGGCGGGTGGGAGTAAAGAAAGGACAAGAATATCAGAGAGGGCTCAAGGAAGACCTCAATGAAAAGGGAAACAGGGTTGAAGATCTGGAGCACAAAAGCCATAGGGATGTTTGAGAAAAGATGGAAGAGAATAAATTTTATCACAGTCTGTTTTCTATAATATCTTTTTTCTGATGCTAAATAATGCAGACATGTGGAGGGACACTGAAGGGTCTGTTCTGACAGAGAGAAAGGCAAGTCCCTGAAGCCATAAGATTCTGAAGAATCGCAAGGGAAAGGTCCCAGTGGGAACTCAGGACATTTAGTGAAGCAGAAGGCGGCCGTGCCTGAGACTACAGGAAAGTGCCTTGGAAGCCTTGCCGGAATACTGTGCTGCATTTGAAATGAGATGAGAAGTTGTCAAGAGATTTTGTGAAAAGATGAGGGGCACATCTTTTGGAAGATATGTGTATTACCTTGATTGTGGTGATGATTTCAAAGGTGAACGCATATGTTCACCCACCAAATTGTCTTCCTTGAAATCTGAACAGGCTTTTCGTGTATCAATGACACCTCAAAAAGCTGTTAATTTTTTTAATCAGGAAAGTGATGCGAATCAATTAATATTTTTAAAAGATCACTCTTCATCTTCCATGAATCAGAAATGAGTACTTAATAAAAACAGCACAATTACAAACTGTTCTGTTTCAGATTTGTTTAAATTTCATGTTGGATATTGAGTCTTGAGGGAGATTTTTTAGTGGGTGCAAACTTCTCTTCTGAGAAACCGCAGATTTTACATCAACTGAAATGTGTCAGGGAGGCCTTCTCGGACTGTGACTTCTACAAGTTTCTAGCCCAACTCCAAACTATTATCTCTCAATTCTCATAGCACTTATCACCACCTGTACTCATCTTTTTTAATTTATTGCATACTTCTCCTCATGATGAAGGAGCTGCAGGAGGATGGAGCCTGTTCTAGCATCTTCTTTTTGTCTTTTAATTTGTAGATTGTATATTTTAGAGTAGTTTTAGGTTTACAGAAAAATTGAGTGTGAGTGTATAGAAAGTTCATATATATCTCATGGACACAGTCTTTCTTGCCATTAATATTTTGCATTCGTGTGGTACATTTGTTGGTAAGTGGTAAACCCATGTTAAGTCTTGATTATTAACTAAAGTACGTAGTACACGTTAGGGTTCACTCTTTGTGTTACATGTTCTGTGGGTTTTGACAAATGTATAACGAGATGGGTCTGCCACTGTAATAGAATATACAATAGTAATACTCTAATCCATCTATTCATTTCTCGCTTCCTCCCTCCAACCTCCTGGCAACATTGATGATGATGATGATGATGATGATGATTCTTCTTCTTCTTCTTCTTATTATTATTATTATTATTTTGGCAGTTTTGGGCTGGGACTGGGTTTGAACTCACCACCTCCAGTATGTGGGACTGACGCCCGACTCCTTTGAGCCACAGGCACCGCCCCCATTATTTTTTTTTTTATTGTCACCATAGTTTTGACTTTTCCATACTGGCATGTAGTTGAAATTAAATATTACATATCCTTTTCATATAGTCATTATTCACTTACCAACAGTCACTTAGTGTTCCTCATATCTTTTTGTGACTTAATAGCTCCTTTATTATTACAATTGCAAAGTATTTCATTGTAAATATATATCATAGTTTGCTTATCCCTTTACCTATTGAAGGACACCTTGGTTGCTTCCAAGTTTTGATAATTATGAATAAAGCTACAATAAACATTTGTGTGCAGTTTTCATGTGAACATAAGTTTTCATTGCATGTGTGTTGCAGCCCGTATAGCCTATGGCTAGGAGGAGTGAGAGTTATAAGAAATACCTGTATGGCTCAATAATGGAAACCTGGGTGGAAAGGGTGTGGAGAGTGATTTAGCTCTCCTAACAAGCATGAGAGCTCGTGGAGATGAGAGCAGTGGGGAATTGGCAGTCTCTACACCTGTGGTGTTGAGAAGCACGAGATCAGCCTTACATTAGGCTGGAGGAGAAGGCAGTTGGGAGCATGTGCATTTTATCACGGACCCGCCTATTCTGACTGTCTCCTCTCCTGCCTGCAGAATGCCAGCATGGCGTCTCTGCTGAAGATTACAAAGCTCTCCTAAAGACGAAGATTTATCTATCTTTTTAAGAAGACTGCTTTATTCTTTCTAAGACTCTCTCTCTCTCTTTCTCTCTCTCTCTCTCTCTCTCCTTCTCTCTCTCTCTCTCTCTCTCTCTCTCTAGATAAAGTAGATAGCCCTCAGGCACCTAAGAGAAACTGTACCAGAGCAAGGTAAGTTAGCCTGATACCTGACCAGTCATGGGTCCTGGCAAGAAGTGTCAGAAGTGACTTGTGACACATGTGGGTAAATACAAAGGTGTGATGGTAATTTCTGAACCATAGGATAAGAGTTTATATTGTAGGAAAGTTCCCAATGTCTTCCAAATTTGCAGGGCCATTTTTCTTTCACCAGTGAAAACAGAGAGTTTCTAGTCTTCCACAAAACTGCCAGCATTTGGTGTTGCCATTCTTTTTGATTTTAGCATCCTCATAGATGTGCAGTGGTTTCTCATCATTGTTTTTATATTCACTTTAAATGCTCAGCATGCAGAATAAAGCTTGACAGAGAAGAGGTGCCTGTGAGGATGTGCCTGTGTGTGGTGTGGGGGGTGTGTGTGTAAATGAGGAAAAAAATCAACCTAAGATCTATCAGAACTAATAATGGGAAGATTCAGATACATTGCCCACCATCAATAATTTTAGCATATTACCTGAGTACAGTAAATAAAATTATCAAACATTTAGACAAAAAAGTACATGTTTATACTGAGAAAAAGAAAAGGATATTTCAATAATGAACAAACCTGAAGACATAGAGTTCTTGGTCAGGGCAACTCAAAGTTTTAGAGAACTCTCAAGATACACAGTATTAATAAAAATTCCAGAGGAATTTTAGGTTGTTGGAGTTTTTTGTTTGTTTGTTTTTGTTTTTTATGTTGACTTAGTGATTCTAATTGACTGGAAAAATGCACTAAGGGAAGAATATCTCAATGAAACCTGTAAAATGTTTTCTCTGTATCAAGCAATTCTTTCTTTTAAGGGGAAAAATACTAGTCTCATCTATTCAATTGCTTCTTCTTTCAAGACTCAAATGATATTCTCAATTGCCTCTTCCACATCACTTGACTGCAATCTCACTTTCCATTTATTCTTTGGCATGAAAATTATTTTTTCCATAATATCCTTTGAAGTTGAAATTCTTTAGTGTCTAGTTGTACTTTTAAAGATTTTTTTCATAAGTAGCACTTCTAGTAGGAGACTTGTCAAATAATTTGTAATTAGGAATTTAGGAATGAGTCTATGTATAATTTAGGAATGAGTCTCTTCCCTCGTGTATGGGAAAAGAATTATCCTATTTGTGAAGAGATTAACACTTTCAACTTTCTTTGTGCTGGATACAGAACTAAGTGTCTTGCTGTCATTATCTGATATAATCTTTATAGTAATCCACTATTTCAGTTAATCTTGGCAATGATCCTGTTTTTTACGACCTCAATTTCATGTCTAAGAAGAATGATGCTCATGGAGTTTAGGTTGCACAGAAGCACAAGGAAAATTTGAGATCAAATTACAGTCAGAATTTGAGATCAGGTCTGTGAATAATACTGACATCTTTTAGGCAAAACGTCCATAAGAGATACAATGAAATTCACAGAAAAAGATTTGAACTTAATCCTTATCCTGAAAACTTCACAAATACTGCCCCCATGGATTGCCTGCTTTGTTAATCAAGGACAGAACATCCATTTGTGGAAATCATCTATTGAGAAGTTAGATATTAGGATTATTTGCCTTCCAGGGTTCCTTTCATACATGTCCAACAAAAGGGAAATGTCATACTGCCAAGGTCTTGATTGGGTCAGGCAAACCCAAGAGCAGCTGCTTCTTTTCTTGGTTCACATCTGTGTCTAATAATTCATGCTTGACTTTGATGTAATCATTGGCAAGTAACGGTTTCCCAAACCCAGGGTTTAATCCCAAGAATAAAGGTTCATGATTTGTATTTTTAAAACTTAACCCATTTTCTCCTAAATTCCATTATCTCTCAACTACATGTAATTGAAGTAACTCAGCATCAGTATACAACCCTAATACCTATGGCCACTGTTGTGCATGTATTCAATAAGCACTACCCCATACAAGGGTTACATTCGTTTTTGAGCACAAAGTTACTCTCTAATTTATTCTTGCAAAATTTTACCCTTTCTGTCCTGCCTAATTGGTGACATTTTATTACCATGTGCTTTTATCCAAACTCTCTAGCCTTGTGTAAGCTTTGTATGATCCATAAACAGGAGAAACTCTATCTTATTAATTTAGTCAGAAAACTTTTATTAAAAGCCCAGAATTTCCCTAGCACTGAAAGGTGCTAGAGATGAAAAAGTAAATTATTCCAGACCCTAAATCCATGTCAAAGAGAAGAAGAAATTATATAAAGTAAAATAATCATAATAATTGTATATAAGAAGCTATCATTTATGCCATCCTCTATTTCTCAGATACATGCTCAAGGCCAGAATATAGGAAGGAGAGGATATGAAGAGACTGAACCCCTTCTGGAAAGTTTCTCATAAGTACTGACCACATTTTAGATTTATGTTTTTCTACGTGATTTCTGCACATTCATTTTAATCCATCTCCATGTCTTTATTCCACTGCACTCTTACTTTCCTGCCCAACATATGGTAAAATAAATTGTCAATAGCTCCATAATGTTGACTCAAACAAGTCTTAAAAATGGCAAGATGCAACTCTGTCTATTTCTGCTATTCAGAAATTTTTCTCTTCAAATACAACTGGTGAGTATTATCCCAACTCTGAATTATACCCAAGACAAATGTAAGAATCACTGGCACCTATGAAATTCCATGTCCTTTCCAAGAAAAGTTGCACTTGCAGTGATTAATGTCTTCTTATTATATTCCCTTAAAACATTTCTTCATTGTGCTCAGAATTCAAACTATCAGATTGCATGTGAAGCCCCCACACTGTACCCCATGGTTGAACTAATGTACACAGCTATGATTCAATTAAAAAAAAGAGGCTTTTCATGTTTTGTTCAATGCTATTTCCCACATATAGATTGTCCTGCACTAGGTGGGAGCTATTTCACCATTCCTTGAAATTTCCTACAGTATATTTACTCCAGAGCATAAAATACTAGTTTATCTAATATTACTGCAATATACCCTCTTTTGCATTGTGAAAATCAGAATTGTTGTTTTGGAAGACTCCAATTCAGTAGACTAAGGGTGGTAATCTCAGACTTGAATTCCAGAGTATATAAAAGCTTGCATTCCAGACAACGCAAGCCCCAGGGTGGGAAGACTGTAGACTAGTAGACAAGCCATGGAAATCCAGGAGAACATCTTCCTCGCTGCCAGCTGTGAGCCCAATTCCAGGAGCAATAACAAATCTCATGCTTCCTTAAAGAATCCACATATGTTCCCTCAGAACTGCCATCTTAACAATTTAAGCAAAGTTATTTATTGAGGTTTCTGAAAGAAAAAGCAGGCAGTGGTACCAAGAGCTGCCCTTCAATCAATTTTTTCCTGATTTTTTCAGGGATTGTCAGATACATTGCATGTAATTGATAACTAGATTGACACATAACAGTTTCTCTTACATATTGCCCCACTTGCTTTTTCAGAAAAAAAATCACAGAGACAAGTTGTCTTAAATCATCATCTGAATGAGAAACATGTACATCTAAACACCTTCATCTGTAGCAAGGGCTTAACTTTCCTTAAGGTGTTATCATAAGTAGAGATTCAGGTTTCATCCTTGGCATAAGGATGCTACAACAGAAGTAACTCTTCTTCTTCTTCTTTTTTTTTTTTAGTAAAATTAACTACAGTAACCTTGAACACAAATATGTTTTGCAGGTAGTAATTGCTTATTTTCCTCAGAGTGTTTGCAGAAAGGATTTATACTCACTCTGGCCTATTTCTTTTCTTTCTTTTTTGTTTGTAGAGACAGAGTCTCACTTTGTCGCCTTCGGTAGAGTGCTGTGGCATCACAGCTCACAGCAACCTCCAACTCCTGGGCTTACGCGATTCTCTGGCCTCACCCTCCCAAGTAGCTGGGACTACAGGTGCCCACCACAACAATGCCGGGCTATTTTGTTGTTGCAGTTTGGCTGGGGCCGGGTTTGAACCCACCACCGTTGGTTTATGGGGCCGGCGTCCTACCCACTGAGCCACAGGAGCCACCCACTCTGGCCTATTTCTAAAGGAGAAATAATCTTACCGAGGAATACCCTGTAAATTTGTCCACTTCAAATTTTATAAAATATTTAAGAAGCACCACTAGCAGTTGATGTTCAGATTTTCAGTCCTCCTCAATAACCAGTTTCTGACACAAGCCCCTCCAGGGCTGCAGACTTGGATTCAGAGCACCCAGGACTCAGCCTCCCTTTTGGGTTCTGAAAATACTTTCCCTTAAGCAGAAGAGGAAGGACAACAGGAGCTAAAGAGGACGGCCTTCCTCCCCTCTCCTCGGTCACCTTATAACAGGAGTGAGCATCGACCCTTTTTCAATTTTTAAAATGTTTGAATCTTTTCTCATCCCAAATAACTAAATCTGACATACCTTTTGTAGATACTTACCAGACCCTTAAAACTGAGTCTGACTTTCCATATTATAGATGGGAAGCTCGGAATGTGAACCACACCTTCTCCGCCCCTGGGCGCTGTCTAGGGACTCTTCTCTCATTTCAGTAAACTCTTCACTCCTAAATTGTCACCACAACCTGTGACACATTCCAGTCCTTCCTGGAAATCAGTTCTGAACGTCTGCTCCAAGCTCTGAGAGAACGTTTCTAATCAATGTTTTCTTTGAAAGATACTGTTTTGTTATACTATGTATAATTATGAGCGATTGTTTTGTTTTGTATTTACAAAAAAATATGAGGAATAAATTAAATAAATAAATAAAATAATAGAAAGAAGTTATATGCATTATTTAAAAATAGTATAACCAAATCGATTATTTGAAAAAAGCCTTGTATAAAACTTTACAACTGTGTGATACTTTTTTTTTAGTCCACATCCTTGGGCTCATTGTCAGGTTGCAAATACAGTTTTGTAAATAATACTACAACTCAGAGGCCCAGTTTGAGGGTGCTGAGAGCTTTGAAGTGGTATACTGAAACATTCTGATATCAGGATTTCTGATTTATTAGTGCTACTACTTATTTATTTGTCTTTTATCAAAATATTGAGTTCCCTGGGCTTTGTTTTATTTTTTCTAATTTTGGATTAATATGAGTGTACATATGGTAAGGTTATATTGGTTACATTTGTAAGGTGAAGTCTGAGGAAGTGTGCCTACCCCTACATTGTACCCATTAGGTGGGAACTTACCAAACCCAGCACCCCTCCTTCCTGAATTTGCCTGTGTTTTCTTCTTAGGTGAGCCTGTTGCTGTTAATCTACCAGTTTCAACTTAATATCGAGTTCATAGAATGCTAGGTTTTCCATTCTTGTGATGCTTAGGAGAATGTTCTCTAAATCCTTTCTGGTAAATACTAAAGATACAAAGTCTGCATCTTTTATGACAGTGTAGTATTCCGTGATACACACACCACAGTTTGTTAATCCACTCATGAGTCGATGGGCACTTGGGTTGTTATCTTTATGATTATGAACTGAGCTGTTATAAACATTAGAGTGCAGATATCCTTATGGTAAAATGACTTTTTTTCTTTTGGGGAGATATCTGGGCTTCATATTATTATCTGCTATGATCTGAATGTTGGTAATATGCCAAAATTCATATGTTTAAACCTAATATTCAATATGACACTATGAACAAGTGGGTCCTTTTTGCTTCAGTATCTTTTGGTATATTCTTAGGATTTACAAGTAGACAACTTTAGAAAAGTAGTTTTTCTTTAAATGTTTCTTCCTCCACATCCTCTTCTTTTTCCAATTACATATATTTTCCAAATTCCAAAATCTATTTCCAATTTCCAACACATATAATAAGTATACATATTATTTCATCTTTGTTGACCTGGTGGTTAGTTTAGGAGAGAATGGAAGTAGTATTGACTGCTGTTTATGCTTAATCTTTAGTCAGCGGTGGACACTCAGTCTCTGGGTCACATGGGTAGGGCCATGTTATCCTACCCTATAGCTGGCAGAGGCTCCAGAACCAGTCTCTTTGCCTGGTCCTTCCCAATGGTTAGATTGTTTTGCTTTGCTCTTTTCTATTTCCCAAGATGCAATAGGCCTCACCTGTGTTCTAAAACCACATTCTTTTTTCCTTCCCAAATTGTTTTAATGCTCTATTTTGCTGGAGAAATGGGGGGGAACAGGGCTTCATGTTTTGCTTTCTCACCAACCTTTACTTCAGGGGTCAGGATTCTTTTCCAGGACTCTCGCCCTGCTTCTCATCTTGTTTGTGAGCACTGGCTGATGTCCATGAAGACAATCCTAAAAGCACAATTAATTTTAGTCCTACAGGTAGTTCTATATCCTCTTATTATATTTTTCTATACTTTGTAATTCATTAAGCTCTTTAGCTGAATTCTTAAGTAGTACCAGTGTCTGGCAGCATCTTCCCCAAGTGAGCAAATGCTCACCTCTCATCTCTCCTTGGAGGCAACTGACTTTCCTTAAATTTTGGATTAGTTGGATGCTCTGAAACCTTAGCTTTCTTATGGGTTCAATAAGAAAAGTTGTAATTAACTTGGTTTATTCATTCCAAATGTGTATGTATGTGTATATATATGTACACATATATATCTCAAAATATCACAGTGTAACCTACCAGTATACACATTTTTATTTGTCAATTAAATATTAATGAATTAATGTTACAATTTTTTAAAAGTGGTGAATCTCCTGATTGTCTAGATTGTTCTTGCTGTTGTGTGATTTTTGGTAGTGTGTAGTAAGGCTCTTTCTAAGCTGAAGCCAGAACTCACCATAAACTGGATTTTCACAACCTTAAAACATGTTCACTTTAAAAACACAACAAAATCAACAAAAAACAATAACAAACAAATAATAATTTTTCACTTAACATAGTCTTTCCTTATGCAGGTTCATTTCTTATCTCTCTTTAAGACCTAGATATCTTAACACTTGATTATTCTCATTGGCTGTAATTCATGTCAGACCCACACAAAACAAATCCAGAGCAATCTGCCATGTGTCCCATTTGGCACTGAAATAAAAGATCACTATTAAAATTATTGCACACAGACTCGGCACCCATAGCACAGTGGTTACGGTACCCACTACATTCATTGAGGCTGCCAGGTTCGGACCCAGCCTGGGCCAGCTAAACAACAATGACAACTGCGACAAAAAATAGCTGGGCATTGTGGCAGGCGCCTATAGTCCCAGCTACTCCAGAGGCTGAAGCAAGAGAATCACTTAAGTTCAAGAGTTTGAGGTTGGTCTGCTTTGACAGCAGAGCCTTACTACACACTTCTACTGAGGGCAACAGTTTGAGACTGTCTCAAAAAAAATGATAATAATAATTATTATTATTACACATAGTGGACACTTTGTATTCCAATCTTGTTGGAACACTGCAACCTACAGTGAATTTCATTAGTTCCTTCTTTACAAAACTCTTCCACTGCCTTCCTGATACCAATCTCCAAGTTCTGCATCTATAGCTCTGGTTGTAACTGCTGAGTTTCTTTTTCAAGTTAATTATCTTGCTCCAAAACATCAAGTTTTGGAATCCTCAAGGCTCCAATGAGAATCCTGTTTAATTCTCACTCATTTACTCCTATGGCTTCAACTGCTTTCTCTACTTCAAAGGCTTCCGAATTTATATATCCAACCTAGGTTTCTATTCAGAGTCCTTGTTCTAATTTCCAGTCGGCATCTGTAATTTAAAATGCCTGTAACTGAATTATGCTCTTTATCTTCACTCAGCAATGAATTCCCATTGAGCTGTCCCCACATGCTAGAATCCTTGGAGTTATTCTCAGCACTCATCCCCTCTCACACTTCCATATCAAAACAACAATGTGCCCATTCATTCTTCTTCCTAATTAACTTAGTCTCTGTCCTATTCTCTATGTAACTTTTGAACCACATTGCATACCATGATACTCCCTGCCTCCCCTCCAGTTTTCTTTGTTTGAGTCAGGAAAGTCATCCATTAGTGTGTCAAAAGCATCCCTATTTATGCAGCCTTTACCCATCTTCCTTCTTTTGCATATTGTATCACCTTGCCTTTGGCCTAACTGCTTAATTTTTATAATCTAAATGAATTTCATCAGTTAATGAAAGTCTTTCCGGACCCCAAATCAAGTTTTCATATGCTCCCCTAGAAACATAAAAGTTTCTTCAGAGAACATATTGTAATCTGTAATGGAGCACTTCAATCGTGTGATTAATAAATTCATGTAGTATAAGCTCCAAGAAGGAAACTTAGAATCACTGTTGAGAATTACTTAAAATGGAATTTGCAGTGATTATCACAGAATCTAACAAATATATAGTATTCAATACATGCTTGTTAAATGAATGAAGTTCATACCCAATGTACATAAAGAACTCCTTTGGCAATAATAACTTGGAAAGCAATATAAATCCAAAATACAGGGATTCATTCTTGAGAATTCTGAAGTAGCTACGTGTCATTAACCCTAAAATGTTACAGTGGATCTACTTATACAGCCCAAGTGTCAGCAAACCACAATCCTTGGGATGAAGAACATGACCATTCATTTGCCCTTTGTACAATGTTGCTTTTCCACTGCCACAAAAAGGTCAAGAAGCTAGAATAGAGATCATATGATCCAACAAACTGGTGGTATTTGCCATCTGACCCTTTATAGAAAAGTTTGTCAACTCTTGCCTTTGTCCATCAATGCAATAAATATAAGCTGGCATAAATAAATTTATAATGTTATAATCCACCACAGTCATTAGATATTGAAAGCTCTCATTAGTAAGGTTTCCATCCCCTGAATGACCATGTCTTTCTGAGAAAGTGGCATCTGCACTTGTCTACTTGCCATTAAAACTGGACATTGAAGCAGCAGGAAGTGTCTTTGTAACCAGAGTGTAAAGCATATTCTTTTGGGCCCCTATTCTACAACCCCTGATTTCCTTCCTCTAGATGATCAGAGTCTTTTGATTTTGTAAGTATGGCGTCTCCTTTTCTTGCCTGTTGGTCTTTTGAGACAATAAGGAGCCCACGCTGACTTGGTGGCAGAGTAACTTGAAGTAAAATGGAACTCTTGAACTCTGGTGGACAAAAACATCCCTCCTTTGGGAAGCAGAACATGTAGACAACAGAAACTAAAATCCTGTGGACTGCAAGAACTAAAACTCTAACTAGAAATGATGATGAGCACAGCGGCCTTTTTACCCACTCTTATTTCTGGCACTGACACCTTCTGCAGAATGAGCCCTTAGTACCACAAAACAGCCATAGATTTAAGGCACACAGAAAATCCAGAGGTTGATGACAACTTTCAATCTCACAGCATCATTTTTCTGAATTATATGTTGTATAATTACCCTATCAGGCTAACATACTCTGGCTAGTGTTGCCTGTGATAGGAACAATGGATTTCCCTGATCATATACTCCCTGCCTCATCTTCTTTGCCATAAAAGGGGTTTCTCACTCTTAAGAAATTGTATGTGGAATCCCATATCTGGGGATTAAAACTCAGTGTCCCCAAGAACAGGTAAAATTAATCAATTTTTCATCAATCTTCTTGTTGGTCACCCATAATAGTTCTAAATCAGAGACTAGTACTAATAGACACTGTGGAAGGTGGATTGGTCAAAGAACAGGGCAGTAACTGGATCAATCTCAGTGAGTGGGAGTTCCTGCTAATGTGTCTGTTTCATGGGTTTCTATTTGTAGTTAGCATCTCTGCCACCATGGTCATTGGTGTATTCATTGTACGAAAAACAGGGTAGGTAATGACAAGCATGGTTGATGTCAGTTGCCCAAGTGACTCTGTCTACTTGATTGCTTGAGACATTTGTGATTGTTTTCTGGTATATGCCAACAATAGTACAAAGATCTTCATGGTCTACATTGACTCTAATAAGCTTATTGGAAGCCTCTTATTTAGAACTTCTTGTCCCCAACCTTTCCTTTCCAACTCAACTCTTCTCCTTTCCATCTTCTGAAAGGTAAACCATTTTGTACTGTCTGTCAGCCAATGAAAATCCATATTTGGGGTCATTTTTCTTTCCCTGTAAAGTTAAGATCAGCTGCACTGCCAAAAATTTTGTGTTCACCACTGCCTTACAGGTCAACTCCCTAGTAGGGTTGCAAAACTAGTCATCTATTCTCAGATCACACTAAAATGTTAGCCAACCACCCATGAATCAAACTTGGCCCTTCCTTTTTCTACCAGTTATTCATGGAGTAGAATTCATGCAATCATAAGATGGAGTTAAGAGAGAAGCCAATATGATATTGATGAACAGGTGGGGGTCTGGGTCACTGTGAGGAACTTATGCCTCTGGTCCTGCTCATGCCTGATTCCTAATGTGCTCCTTCCATTCCTGATGATTTGCTGCAAGGGCTCCCATCTTCAGAACTTAGTAGGCCTGATAGAATCATTCTTTGTCCGTATGGTCTCTTGATAACCCATAACGTTCCATCTCTACTAGGAACTGATAGGACATCAAGAGCTTATTTTTACATGGTAAAAACCTGCATGTTACAAGTGATATGGCTTTGCCTTAGAATCCTAAGAGTTCTATGTTGTAATTCTCCTGTTGAGGCTGGTCATAAAATCCACATAACATCTGTTTTTCACCATGAATATCTCTAAAATCTCTTCCTGATTTTATGGCCCAAGCATCAGTTCTCATTGTCTCACAACTTGAACCTGCTACAGAATTCTTCCCCTCTCTGGGTTCAGTTAAGGGCTGGCAGACCTCCATGTCAATAAGTAAATGGGTTAGAACAGTGAGGAATATGCTGCCTCCTGATCAATGACATGCTTCAAGCATCAGACTTTGGGGGCAGGAGGGGTTTAATGCAATAGGCCTTGTTTATTAGGAGAGGATATCTCAGCATGCCTCAGCCCAATAGATAGCAAAGTACTTAATGTAACTGGCAGGCCCCGAAAGTCTGGGAAGGTTTATATCTTCTCAGATGTGTTTTACCAAGGCTTCCCATATACTTGTCATATCTTGTTTATCCAGTATAACTAATATGATGGTCACAATTGAGTGGAACAATGTGTTCTTCTGGAGAATATCTAAAAGGTCCAAGTCCTTTTAAGCTACATTATGAGCAGAGGGAAGGAGAGCAAAGTAGTTCATATTGCATATTGATTCATAACCAGAGTCTAGCAATCTTTGAAAGGGCTATAGATTGCCTTTCCCCAATGCATCCTTACATGCAAAAGACAATAGATCGCTTGGGGATATGGAAGGATTCATACTTGGTGAATTTACTGTGTTATTGCAAAGTTCCTTCTCAAAGTTTCAACCTTTCCTCCAATGATTAGGTTCTGAGTCTGGGAATTTATTTAAACTTGTATGTAGGAATATGACTTTTGATTTTGATTGTACATGTAGAAATTACCTGTAAGTGGATAATCTTCTGGATCTTCTCATGAAATAGTCAGCTGGTGAGTGCTTTACCATGGGATATGCACTCTGGAATGTCCACTTCTGACTACTTCCTCAACCATCTGACTTTCCTGCTTCACTAATTCTAAACCATTGTTCTTGCTGAGTTTCAAAGAGGCATTCTAGTGGCACATTAGTGCCATCATCAGGAGCCCTGAGTGTTACATCTTGTATCTTAGGAGTACTCCTATTTCTGTATATGTGCCCTTATTTAAATTACTATTCTGTTGTTTTCTTTTTAATCACCATCTCAAGACTCTATCCCACATATGGTCTCTCAACTTTTTCTGGCAAATAAAGCACACTGTAGACATATTCTAAAGCCCCTTTAATCTATAATACTTATTTTCCCTTAGAAAGCCTAGCATCTCCTCATTGATACTGTGTTAATATTTGACATTATTATTTGTCTTGTCACCAGCAAAAAAAGATAAAGTTGATGCTAGGAGTGGGGTGAGCATGGTCTAATGTGAGTATTTCCATGGTCTTCAAGCAAGAGGGCAGGGCCACAACTAGGGTGAGAACAGTGAGGCACCTAGAGGAACCTGGGTCCTGATGGACCCTTTACTTGAACAACTTTGAGAAAGACTGTCTGCTGAACCAAGTCCAATAAGCACCTCACTCACCTCCCATAGCCGCAGCTGTGCAAGAACAGAAGCACTGTCCTCTCACCAGGTGGTGTGTGCATGTCACTTTTGCAAGCCTAATGGGTTCAGTAGAATCTAAAAAATGAAGCATCTCAGCTGCAGCTCCCAAGTATCTCCTTCTCAAGCTTCATAGCCCTTCATAGCCTAGAGTCCCGACTCTTAAAATTGGTATTAAAAAAACACCAGGACTGAGAGTTTAACCTCTAAAGCTGTGCGATTTTATGATTAAATCATGACATACAGCCACCATTTTGTGTCCTCCAGCTGCAACAAAGTAAAGCTTCCTTAAATACTATTAAAAACATTCTACTTTCAGTATTTTTTGACATGATGATTTGTCACCCACCCCGTTTCATTTTCCCTCTTCAATGAATCAATGATACTCAGCAAGAGTCATTCACTTCCATTGTCTATAAGGGCAGTTTGTCTTATATTTCTCAAATGCTAGAGATATCGCACCAATAAACAGGTTTCTT
The DNA here is from genome assembly GCA_963573935.1 of Arctocebus calabarensis. NCBI lineage: Eukaryota > Metazoa > Chordata > Mammalia > Primates > Lorisidae > Arctocebus > Arctocebus calabarensis. The sequence goes on along the minus strand of CAUYON010110514.1, from coordinate 9,277 downwards.
TTCTCTTGCATCCATGTAAATTAACCACCAAAGAACAACTCAGCAATTTGGCCTTAGAAAAGGTCAGGCACTTTCCATGCCCCACTTACCTTTGGACATGGAGTCCCCAGTGCCAGCCAAGGGCTCAGTAGTATAGCTTTAAAGTCTCATAGCTACTCTTACTCCCTCTTGGTATCAACTATCTTAGGTCAGGTTCCCCAGAAAAGTAACTAAGGTGGAGAAGTTCATGCATAATTAGCTAAGAGTATTCCTGGGAACACTATTTACAAAGCAAAGATTACACACAGGGAGAAATTGTTAAGATGTAAATTGACCTTGAGGTATGTCACCTTAAAGAAGACAGGTCCCTGGGGCTGAAGGTAATCTTTAGGAACAGAGCTTTGAGCCCTCAAATCCACCTATCTTCAACAGCAACTGAAGTATAAATATGTTGATTATGAAGATGGAATCTGGGTAGACCACCTCAATTTCTACTACAGGGAATGTTTTATTTTACATGAGATTACATTTTTCATAATTTTACTTTTTGGGAGGGAGAAAAAGAGTTCATATTTACAGACAACAACTAACAATTTTGTGAACTTTGATGCAAATATATGGGCAATAGAAAAACATTTTTCAAGTGTCAAAAGATATAATTTTTGACAATTGAAAGACAATTTTGTGTACAAGAGGGTGCTTGTGCTTGTGAACTTTCCTGTAGATTTTGAATTGGAACATGTTTTAAGTAATAATGTCACAGTGTTCTAAACAACTAGAATGTGTGCGTAAAATGTGAAACAACACCTCAGCTGTGGTCTCCTTTTAACATAACAAATCTGTACATTAGGTAGAAAGATTGATAGTTCCCTAACTGATTTCTATTTTGGCTGAATCAAATTTCTTTCAATCTGGCCAATAGCTCACACTAAGCACATAGGGCTCCAGATTGTTCCAAACCATGGCTGTGCTTCTGCAAAACTAGAGGTCATAATATTGGATAAAGTTGAAACATTCTGTCTTGAGTTTTTTACCTCCAAATCTAACGATTACTACCATCAATATGCCAGGCTATTTTTAAAAATACAGACTAGAGTCATTGCAAATATGTTGTTTTTGAAAAACAGAAAAAGAAAACCACCCAAAACTGGATTCCTTGCTTTTACTTAACCCTCTGTAAACCATTCTTTCTGAGAAAGAATGCTTAAATAATACTCATGATAAACTAAGAATTCTTGTTTCTGAAATCTTTCCCTAGCCCAGAGTTAGTGAGATTAACTAAGACTAAATAACTGATAACAGTTCTTAGCCTGTACAAAGAGATCAATACAGGAAGCCCCTCCTTTAAAAAAAAGAACAAAAATGTTTGTCTAACTGACATGTTCATCAGTAGCTCCTAATAGTTACCCAAGAGTGGGATGAAACTTCTGTTATTAAACTGTAGTCTTTTTTTTCTGAATTCAGAACCAATTAAGAAATAGAAGGAGGCATCAGATGGAGATCAAAATATCAGGTTTATTGTGTGACTTGTGATTTGGATATGTGACATTGATCACTCCAATGGGCTTTCTGTTACTCCATCCTCAATTTGGATTCATTCACTACCTAGTTTCAGGGAAGAAAGGCCTTGCCCCAGCTGCCTGATAGCAGGAACATGAAATAAAACGGATCCATTCTGGGTCAATGAGACCTTGGGTGGGGGTAAAGAACAGGCTCTAAGACCACAGCAGAGTCACACCTTTGCTTTGCTCAAGAGGAACCACATCAATAAATTTTGGACTCCTGTCATCATTAATACCAAAGTCACAGTTTCTCCCCCAAAGTGAAGGAGTGCATGAAAAAACTTAAAATGGCAAAGTGTTACTGTACTGTTCCCTCCTGCAAAATAATAGTTTTTTCATAAGACAACAAGAAAAAGTAAGGTTTTTCTTGGAAAGTAATCCAAAAAATAGACCTGTCATTTGCTTCTAATACTGAGATAGAATATCTCTGAGTATCCATGCAACAATAAATTAGAAATATTACAGAGTAGATGATGAGTAGCAAGTGGAAGAAAGATAAAATCTTACTATAGGAGAACTAATAACCTATTATCATTCTACCTGCTATGCTATCTGTATTATTTTTTACGTGACTTGTAATTTAAAAAAAAAAAAAAAGCTATTCCCAAGGCAGGAAAATGTGCTGTGATTTTAACATTAACTACAAGTTGCAGGTGCATATTTAAATGTTATCCTGCTGGAAAAATAACACACAAAAAAACTGAACTTACCTAGTACATGATGGTAAATTATAAATGCATGACAGATACAACATAATATTAAAAAACATGTCAATGTATTTGAGTAGACTGATGGGACCTGATATAATGTTAAATTAAAAATAAGTAAATTGAACTAATAAAAATAGTTACTTAAAAGTATACTAAAAAGTAGAATAATCATAATAAAAATATCATGGAAAGCTGTTTAACTGATGTAGTCAAAATGATTTTAGTCCAATTTACTGTGAGACATAGGAAGGAAAAGCTATCAACAAAGACCAAATTTAATATAGTGAGCTTTGCTCTTGGGGAGGTCAGGATTTCAATGTGGACTTCAGGAGATATTTACTAGGAAGTATCTTCATTACTGTAGAAGAAAGACCCTAATTTGTCCTCCAGAATGAAACACAAGTTACATTGTGACTTTTAAATTGGATCTAACTTAGATATCCATCCTCTAAGACTTTTTCATCTGCAACTATGTAGACAGTTAACTTTATTGTTTTAAACATTTGTTTATTGAATTAGAATTACAAATGTAGAAAGAAGATGTGAAGGTAATTGGAACGTTCATTTATTCTGGTGGGAATGCAAACTCGTACAGCCACTTGGAATTCAGTTTAACAGTTGCTTGAAAAAATAAAAATATTCTTACCATATAATTCAGCAGTCACACTGCTGGGTAGTTATCCACATCAGCCAAAAATTTACATTCACACAAAAACCTGCACGCGAATGTTTTTAGCATCAGAGAATTGTCAAAACATTTCTGAATGTATATGAATCGTGCCCTATGATTGCACCAATGTACAGAATTATGATTCAATAAAATTATAAAAAAAAAAAACTGAAAGTAACCCACATGTCTCTCAGGACGGAAATTGATAACCGAACTGTGGTATATCCTTATGATGGGGCATTATTCAGCTATAAAAAGAATGAGTAGTTATGAAGTCACAAAAACACATGGAAAATTCAGAACCAACTAAGAAATAGAAAGAGGCATCAGATGGTGTATCAAATTTTTTCACATTGCAGAACAAAAGAAGTCACTCTATAGAGTCTACATGCTGTGTGATTCCGAGTTTATGACATTCTGGAAAAGGCAAAATTATGAGACAGTAGAAAATTAATGGTTGCTATGGACTCAGGCAAAGGAGGAATGAATAGAGGGAGCAGGTGGAATTTGTATGGGAAACAGACTATTTGGAATGCTACCAGAGAGGTGGCTATATGCTATTTTGCATTTGTTAAAATCCATAGAATGCCCAACACAAAGAGTGAGTCCTAAGATAAACTACAAGTCAGTGTTCATTCACCAATTGTAACAAATGTACCCCAAAAATGCAAGGTGTTATTGCTAGCAACAGGGAAATTAGGTGACAGGTAGAAGATATATGGGCACTATCTGTACTACCTGCTTACTTTTTTCTGTAAACCTAAAATTGCTATTAAAAAAAAAAAGTCTAGTAAGTTTTTAAAAGCATCCATGAAAACATTCCATAATAATTTAGTATTTTCCTTTTTCAAAGAAACACGGATAATCTTTCACTTCTTCTGTAGATTTTATCTTGCTCTCATATCCTTTCTGTTTATTATATTCAAGTCATATTTTCTTATTCTCAGATTCATAAGAATAAATAAAAGGAATATAATAGTTCTTCCAAATAAAAATTAATTGATTTTTCTTCTCCAACCCAAAAGCTGTGTGCTGCCCTCTATGAAGTCTGGTGAGTTGTTCTTAAGAAGCCCCTTCATTGAGCAGATACAATGCGCAAAGTGACGTCAGTCAGGGAGAAGTTTTGTGTATTGGCAATCCGAAGTGCTTTGGGAGGATTTGTAATGATTTTGTACCAGGGGTTGTGGGTGTGGTATGGGCTAAGATCTTCTACACTTTCTCAGAGATTCACAGTTATGAAAATATAATGGAGTGGAGTGAATTGTCATGCCTCCCATTAAGACGAGAGTCACAGTGAGACCTCCAAAAGAACATCCGCATGAGGGTACAAAATATGATGCTTGGGGATGAATCTTGGCATTGAGCTGGAAGTGAGGAGGGGAGAGTGAGCTGGGTCTAAAATGTGCCTGATGCTGGAACTGATCCTTTCTTAACCTTGAAATTGGCTCAACGTTAGTCTTGAAAAAGTGAACTAATAAAGCCATCATCCTTGGTCCAAAAGCCCATGAGGGTATTAATTCTCCTAAACCAAACATTAAGGAGGGGCTGTTCTCCCTTGATGAACTACAGCAACTAGAAGACTTAGCAGGGGCACAGCGGCTTTTCCTTCCTACAGCCAGAATCCCTGCCACCAGCTGCCCATGATCAGACAGAAGTCTCACTAATGCTGCCTTGATCTTGTATTCCCTGGGTGTGGTTGGCTCAGGTCAGGTGTGCGGCAGGAGGTGGGAGGATTGCTTGAGGCCAGGAGTTCAAGGCTGCAGTGAGATAGTGATCAGGCCAGTGAGGAGCCACTTCACTCCATCCTGGACAACATAAAGAGCTAAATCCTTACTTCTAAGTAGAGTTGGCTGAAATGTTGACTAAGCATTGACCTGGGGGGCGGGGAGGACATTCATTAATTTAGCAGGAAACACTTTCTTCGTGAGGACATAGGCTTGAAAAATTAGGAACGGTAAAAAAAGTGCTGCAAACATGACAAGATTTTCCTTAGCAGCCATGGTAGTGTCTGGAAAATGAAATTCATCTGAAGCTGGAAACCAGGGTCCATTGAGAACTACTTCTATTCAGCAGATAACATCCCTCAGCAATTAGTGCAAGAAAGTATTTCTAAATTAGATTGGGCTCCTTGGGCATTTAAGGAAAAGATTTGTTCTTTGCAAGTGTCTTGAATGGACTTTCCAGTCCTCTATTTGGAGAAAACTCAAGGACTGCATCTGGGATTGGACTTTTACCCTCCTCTAAAGAAAGATAATCCGTGATGCACAGGAATAGACCTGCATTCAGAGTGTTAATCCGTAATGCAGGTGCCCAAATTTAAGACAAAGTTTAAGGATTGAATAGACTGTCCACTTTTAATCACTAATTCAATCAGGGACATAGATTTTATTGGAGGGTTTTCATTTAGATGTTTCTATTATCTGTGATTGACTCTCACACTCCCTCCCTCAACCCACATAGAAGAAAAATATGTCTGGTGAATAAAACGAGTTACGTGTCTGTCTAAAATTAGAATCAAGTCAAAAAAAAAAAAAAAAAACAAGAAGAACAGGTCAGTGAGGAAGAATTGAGATCAAAAATTTCTGTGTGGTCTGGGGGTTCCAAGATAAAATATAGGCCTCAAGAGATAAATGTCCAGGAATGAACCTGGGTATGGATCCTGAGCCAAGAACAAATCACGTTAATTAAACTACATTTGCAATATTTCACTTTCATTCTGAGGATAATTAACCACATGTATCCACAATGATTCATGAGACCCAAAGACATATTTTTACATCCTCAATCAATCAAGTTCTTATTAGTATGCAATTTGGAAAAAGCTAAATAGAGACAGGAGGGCAGCGTAAAGGGTGAAAGCAGAACATCCACACAAACCTTTTTTCTTATTTGTAACAATTTGCTCTCCTTCCACTGAACACCTGAAGCTGCCAGTGACATCCACACTGGGTATTAATCCTGCAGATTTCCTCAGACTTTAAACCAGGACCCTAATGGGCTCAGGGTGTTTAGGAAAACTTGGACTTCCAAAGCTATTGGTTTGGGTCCTGGCAGTAGAATAAAGCAGAGCTGCACCCGGCTAGCTGGGAAGTCTTAAGACTGTTGTCAATTCTCTCAGGATTTTAAGCTCCTCGTTTGATGCAGGTATTAGACCCAATAGTGATTTATAAGATAATTTCCAGTTTCAGTGTTCTGTGATATTTTGATCATAATCCAGGCTTTTGATTCTGCCAAGAGTCATTTTTTTTTTAACTCTGAAATGAATCCAGATTTCCCTTTACTTTTTCTTTCCCACTATGCTCCCAAATTACGTTATTTTTTTCTTCTCTGGCTGAGCTACTAAAGAGACACAGCACTGCGCAATGTAGTTCTGAAGACAATTATTCAAATTTTCCAATAGAAATCACATATTTCTATATTTAAAGAGTACTTGAGAAGCAGTATTCCAGATATTAATAAAAAACTTTTAGTAACTTTAACTATGAAAATAGAAATTAAAATGTTTGAAAATAAAATGATTTAATCTAATCATAAGAGAATGCAATTATTCTAAATAGATTAAAAGATGTCATATGCTATTCATAAATGTTAATCATTTACTGATAATTATTATTTAATGAACATCAATAGAACACAATAATTTTGAAGTTCAATCCTGGCTTTAATATGAATAAGGAAAGTGATAGCTATAAATAAAACAGAACAAACAAAAAACAACACAGAGACTATAAATGTCTTGACTACACATGAAACTTCTTGGAGATTTTCAGTCCAAAAAAATGTGTTTATCTAATTTTTAGCAATTCATTTATTATAAATTAGAGTGTTCCTTCTGAAAGAACAAGTAATTAATGGAATGAAAATTTGTCTGTTCTAGATGCAAGCAATGCAAAAATAAACATAATCCTGTCTCTAATTCTCCATAAGAAAGTTCCTATCACTTTGGGTCTGGTTTCCATGGGCCATGACATAATTTTCATAAGTTCCTTCCCCAAAAACGCAGATCACCTTTGCTTTCTCGAGATTTAAAAATGTGAGTTTTCTTTTAGATTGAACAAGGTCTCAAACCATGAGTGAACTTCTGGTATCCCACTGCTTAATGATAAATCATCAATTAAAAATTTACATTGTTGTTTATAAACTATGATTGAACCCTATCAATGTATTCAACACTATACACCCCTGTACTAGGTTGAATATTGTGTCCCCAAGGTTGATGTCACCCAGAAATTCAGAATGTGAACCTGTTTGGAAATAGAAATTTTGTAGGTGTAACAAATTAAGGTTAAGCTGGATGAAAAGGGGCCCTAAGTCCAACATGACTACTTTCCTTATAAAATAAAAATTTGGACACAGAAACACAGACATAAAGGGAAGGTTACCATGTGAAGGCAGAGGCAGAGTTTGGAGTGATGAGACTGAAAGCCAGGGAACACCAGGAGTGCTGGCCCGCAGCAGAACCTAGGGAGGGACAAGGCAAGATTCTTCCCTAAGAGCCTTCAGAAAGAGCATGAGCCTCTGACACTTTAGTTTGGGATTTCCAGGCTCCAGAAATGTGAGAGAATAAATTTATTTTGTTTTAAGCTACTCAGTTTTCAGTACTTTCTAATACACTAAGAATACACACTAACTTAATGAATTAATAAATGCCCAAGTATTCAACTAAGGGTAATTTTCTCAGTTTCAAACTTGTAAAACATTCACTAAGAAAGTATATAAAAACAAAAAAAATGGACAACATATGAGGACTGACAATTAAGTTCATGAACTTGCCACTGTGTGCTTATATTAGCAGCACTGTACAAATAGCTAGGTCAGGTTTTGCAACTTTTGTATACCTTGATAATCAGAAAATTCATAAAAAGTTTAAATTATAGCCAGGCATTGTGGTGGATGCCTGTAGTCCCAGCTACTTGAGAGGCTGAGGCAAGAGAATTACTTAAGCCCAAGAGTTTGAGGTTTCTGTGAGCTGTGATAGTACAGCACTCTTCAGAAGGCGACATAGCGAGACTGTCTCAAGAAAAAATAAAAAGTAGTTTAAATTACAGCTATTATTTAGTACTAGTTATTGTTCTATGGTCTATATTATATTGTGTCATTAAATAATATTTTAAATTGTTGTCAATACATTAATAATTTAATGACAGAAAGAATAGGCTTAGAAAAGATTTATCTAACATGATTTTTTTTAATTTTTATTATTAAATCATAGCTGTGTACATTAGTGCAACCAAGGGGTACAATGTACTGGTTTCATATATAATCTGAACTATTTTCATCAAACTGATTAAGCTAGCCTTCGTGGCATTTTCTTAGTTATTGTATGAAGACGTTTGTATTCTGCATTTAGTAAGGTTCACCTGTACCCTTCTAAGATGCACCATAGGTGTGGCCCCACCAATTACCCTTCCTCCACCCCGACCTTCCCCACCCCTTCCTTGCCCCTTTTCCCATATTCTTTTGCTGTAGTTGGGTTATAGCCTTCATATGAAAGCCATAAGTTAGCTTCATAGTAGGGCTGAGTACATTGGATACTTTTTCTTCCATTCTTGAGATACTTTGCTAAGAAGAATATGTTCCAGCTCCATCCATGTAAACATGAAACAGGTAAAGTCTCCATCTTTCTTTAAGGCTGTGTAATATTCTACGGTATACATATACTACCATTTATTAATCCATTCTTGGGTCGATGGGCACTTGGGCTTCTTCCATAACTTAGCAATTATGAATTGGGCTGCAATGAACATTCTAGTACAGATATCTTTGTTATAATATGATTTTTGGTCTTCTGGGTATAGACCTAGTAAAGGAATTATAGGATCAAATGGCAGGTCAATTTCTAGATCTTTAAGTGTTCTCTAAACATCCTTCCAAAAGGAACATATTAGTGTGCATTCCCACCAGCAGTGTAGAAGTGTTCCCTTTTCTCCACATACACGCCAACATCACTGGTTTTGGGATTTTGTTATGTGGGCTAATCTTACTGCAGTTAGGTGATATTTCAAAGTAGTTTTGATGGCTGGGAAGAATCAACATTGTTAAAATGTCCATACTACCCAAAGTAATATATAATTTTAATGCAATTCATATTAAAGCTCCAGTGTCATATTTTGAAGATCTCAAAAAAAAATAGTACTTTGTTTTATATAGAATCAGAAAAAAAACCTTGAAGCCAAGACATTACTCAGAAATAAAAACAAAGCAGGAGGTATCATGCTATCAGACCTGAGACTCTACTATAAATCAATAGTGATCAAAACAGCATGGTACTGGCACAAAAACAGAGAGGTAGATGTTTGGAACAGAATAGAGAACCAAGAGATGAATCCAGCTACTTACCGTTACTTGATCTTTGA
>CAUYON010110513.1:0-14794 GCA_963573935.1 Arctocebus calabarensis | reverse complement strand
TGGCACCCTATCCAGGGTGACAGCTTGAGGCTCTGTCTCAAAAAAAAAAAAAAAATCTGGAAAAATTGGCTAGATTGTCAAAAATTATGTTTCTATTGCATTAATCAGTTTATTGGCTTGTGCCCATTTGTTGTTGTTTGTTTTTTGCTTTTTTGTCAAAGAAAAATACCCAGGGTGACAGATTTTGGCTCTGTCTCAAAAAAAAAAAAAAAAAAAAAAAGAACTCCTACAATTCAACAACAAAAAAGTCAAATCACCTAATAAAAAAACAAAGGACTTGTGGAGACATTTTTTTCCAAAGATGGCAAACAAATGGCCAGAAAGCAGAAAAATACCAATAATAACCACAATAAGATATAACCTCACATGCAGTAGAACAGCTACTATAAAACAAACAAACAAAAACCAGAAAATAAATGTTGGTCACGAATAGAGCAACCAGAACACTTGTGCATTTTTGACAGGAATATAAAATGGTACAACCTTCATGAAAAACAGTTAACAATTTTAAAAAATTAAAAACAGAACTACAATATGATCTAGGAATTCCATTTCTGGGCACTTATCCAAAAGAATTAAACGATCAAATAGATATATGCACACTAATGTTCAGAGTAGCACTATTCACAATAGCCAAGAGGTAGGAGCAGCCTGTGTGCCACTGGCAGAAAAATGGATAAACAAAATGTGGTATATTTACCTGAATGGAGTTGAAATACATCTTTCTAACTCTGGAAAGAGAACTAAGGAAGAATATTCAATGGAATATTCAGCCTTAAAAAGGAAGGAAGGCAGAGCATGGTGGTTTATGCCTGTAATTCTAGCACTTTGGGGAATCCAAGGTGGAGGATCTAGAAGGCAGAAGTTCAAGGCTAGCTGGGGCAACATAGTGAGAAGCCATCTCTAAGAAATATCAAAAAAAAAAAAAGGCAAAGAAGGAAATCTTATCACATACTGTAATATGAACGAAACTTAGGGACATTGTGTTAAGTGAAATAAGTAAGTCACAAAAGATAAAGAGTATGATTCCACTTTAATGAGGTATCTAAAGTAATCAAATTAAAAAAATAAAGAATAGATGAAGAAAAGCAAACTCAGACTGCTAAACTTCTACTTCTAAAATTGTTCAAAAACCAATAAATTAGTTGTATCTAAAAAAAAAAAAACAAAAAAAAAGAATAGAAAGGTGAATACCAGGGGCTAAATGGGAGGAAGAAATGGGGAATTGTTTAACAGATATAGAGTATCAGTTTTGCACGATGAAAAAGTTCTGGAGATCTACTTTACAACAATATACTTAACACTACTGAATTATGCACTTAAAAATGGCTAGGTTAAAAATGGTTAAATTTTATGTGATGTAATTTTATGTGTACCATAATTGTTTAAAATAAAATCAATTTTTAAAAAGTGTCTATGATATTACAAAGCTACCTTATTCTCTTAGGCAACTGTGTAATACTTGATTACATGGATCTGTTGCAATTTATTTAAATAGTCTTCTAAGGATATTTGGACCAAAGTAGAAAAACTAAAATAAACAGTCTTCTACTGATGTGCGGTTAAGTCATTTAAATCTCATTGCTATTATAAACAGTGCAACAGTTCACGTCTTTGTGCACAAACCTTTGCATACCAACTCAGGAATTCACAGAAATATTGCAGAAAATCTGAGTTAAAAAACAGGTACATGTTACATTTCAAAAGGTAATACTGGGGCGGCACCTGTGGCTCAGTGAGTAGGGCGCCAGCCCCATAAACCGAGAGTAGCGGGTTTGAACCCGGCCCCAGCCAAACTGCAACAAAAAATGGCTGGGGTGTTTTGGTGGGTGCCTGTAGTCCCAGCTACTCAGGAGGCTGAGGCAAGAGAATGGCCTAAGCCCAACAGCTAGAGGTTGCTGTGAACTGAGACGCGACAGCACTCTACCAAGGGCCACAAAGTGAGACTCTGTCTCAAAGGAAAAAAAAAAGGTAATACTGAACTTTTTATCTAAAAAGTTTGTAATAATTATACTTTATTCAACAGTATATAAGTTCTAACTTTGGAAAGAGAACTAAAGAAGAAGCATATTGCAGAACTTAAAACGTGAGTGAGAATGAAGAAATGGATCTTTTTACACCACAGCAGCCTATCTGCTTTCCAATTAAATTTCCAAATGTATGGCAATGCAAAAGCTACATTTAAAGTGAAACAGAAATATAAAACACTGACCTGAAGGCTCTGCACTGGAAGCTTTTGTTTGATTTTCTGACGTCTGATTTTTTGTCACCTTTTCTGTTACCAGAAGTGACTGACTATTTGAAACAACTTGATGTTTTTTGAGTGGAGTGTCCTGACAATGAATTTCCTGCAAAAAAGCAAATAAAGTAAATTTTATTTCTAAAAACTATAGATTATATCTTCTTATATGTTATTAAATGGAACAAGATGATTATTAGGTATTTTATTCTGTATCAGTGTCCTCAGAACAAAATGTATGTGGATGGGCCCAGCCTTGTTGATAAGACAAACCCTTGGTGTTAGTTCATATTCCTGGTAATTCCCAGTGGCAAGAGAGAATAAAAATTAGCATTAAAGTTGAGTTTTAAATAAACCCGTTAAAGTGAAAAACACACAAAGGGAAAAACAATTCCCACGATACTCATTTTAATCCGCATCTATAAAATCTGGTGACAGTTCCTGTATCAGTATTCCATTTAATTATCAGTTATTCAGAGGGTAAAATCCAGAGAAAACAAAGGACAAAACAGATCAGAAGGTAAATAAAGAAGAAAAAAATTCCTTCATCTGAATCTTTGTATTCATTACCAATTGAAACATTCAGTTGTTTGTTTGTTTAAAGACTTTATAATTAAAGTAATAGTAGAAATAAGAGCAAAAACAAGAACAGCAGCAGCGAATACTTACACAGAGCTTTGTATGTGCCAGCCACCTTTCTAAGCACTTTGTTCCTATTGCCTCACCTAATCCTCCTGATAACCCTGTAAGTTAGGTACTACTTTCTCCATTTCACAGATGAGAAAACTGAAGCACAGAAGAGTTAAAAAACTTGCACATGGCTCGGCACTCATAGTGTACTGAGTAGGGCACCAGCCACATACACCGGAGGTGACAGGTTCGAGCCCTGCCCAGGCCTGCTAAACAACAATGACAACTGTAACCCAAAATAGCTGGGCCTTGTGGCAGGCGTCTGTAGTCTAAGCTACTCAAGAGGCTGAGGCAAGAGAATCACTTAAGCCCATAAGAGTTTCAGGTTGCTGTGAGCTGTGACGCCACAGCACTCCACCCAGGGTGACATAGTGAGACTTTGTCTACTCTCCTGTGAAAAGAGGACTTACACTATGAACTTCTGAAATAATAGTGGTTCTCTCACCTAAACCATGACAACATGAGAGACAGCCTTCTCTTCTGTTTCTGAGAATGTTTTCATGCTTATTAATCCTCTTTTAACAGCTCAAGTACCTCCGGGCCCCAAGCAACCTGGTTATAGTGCACTCTCCATCCGTCCTCAACTCCTCGGTATCAATTAATAATTCTGACTCATTCCTCTATGTTCCTCAAACATTTCTTCTCTGGTTCAAAACCTACCACCATCAGAGTGGTGCCAGCAGGCACAAGAACTGCCCAAACAATGCCTTAGTTTCTCAGTTGCCAAACTTTTCAACTCCAACAACCTTCACCATTACCCTAACTCAGCTGTCTCCTGAAATCCCAAACTCAAATATCCCACACTGGCCACATTACCAATCTCTCTAACTCTCTTGCTCGGGATCTGTCAGAGCCACTAGCCTCCTTCTCTAGCCTCACTCGGACCTCTGGTCATTTGAAACTTTTCTTCTTACTGTAGCTACCTATTTTCTTACACCTATGATGCAGGGCAAACCACATGATCCCTACTGTAGCCATTACCTTATCAGTATTTTCAACTCCCTCACCTGAACCCTATTCCCATTCTTTTTGTCTAGCAAAACCCCAACCCTGGACCAACCTGATGTCTCCCCGTTTACATCTAGGCTTTTTGGATACCTAGAGAAAACACAACTGTGGAGTTTGACTCCATTATTAATATATGGTCTCATACCCTGTCTAAGTCTCAACACTATTCCCTATTCTGAGTCAGCTCTTTCTTCCTTCTTCCAGAAAGTATTTTACCTGTCACCTTCCCTACCCTAATGTTGAACAAAACAGAAGCTATAGGCAGAAAGTCCATCAGCTTCTGTAGTATTATCATTCCCAGAGTGCTATAAGCCCCACACACTGCTTTCCTCCTTCCTTCCTCATACCAGAGTGTTCTAATCTGTTCTATTCCCTTTACTATACTGAGTCCATCCACTCTCGCCTCATCAATATCGCCTCTTTACCTTCAACTTCTTCCTTTCTGCTAGCTGCTTCCCATCACACCAAAACTGATGTAGGTCTCAGAAAGATGAAAACATAAGCCATATTTTGCTTCTTCATCCCCTCCAGCTACCTCCTTTCTCCCTCCGCTTTAAACATCTAAGAACTGCCTACACCTCTGACTCAACCCTTCACTTCCCATCCCTCTTCAGCCTATTATTTCCAGCTTTCCATCCTCACCACCTCACTAGCACTGCTCCTGCTATACCACAACAAATACCAGACTTCAAAATCCAGTAAAAAGCGAGACCTTGTCTCTACAAAAAATAGAAAAATTGGCTTGGCGCCTGTGGCTCAACGGGCTAAGGCGCCAGCCATGTACACCTGAGCTGGCGGGTTCAAATCCAGCCCCTGGGCCCGCCAAACAACAATGACGGCTGCAACGAAGAAATGGCCAGGCGTTGTGGCGGGCGCCTGTGGTCCCAGCTACTTGGGAGGCAGAGGCAAGAGACTCGCTTGAGCCCAGGAATTGGAGGTTGCTGTGAGCTGTGATGCCACAGCACTCTATCCAGGGTGACAGCTTGAGGCTCTGTCTCAATAATAATAATAATAATAATTGTTTGTGTGACTGTGCCAATAATTTGATATACAGTGAGGTTCCTTTGTTTCAGTTTGTATCTTTCAGCCAACTGTGACACTAACTGGTTATCCTACAAGTCAATATAATTCTGGCTCTAACTACCTAGAATTAGAACAGATCCCACAAGCTAAAGGTTAACAGATCCAGCAGACTGCCCTTCTTCCAGATGCCAGCCACCTGTGGGATCCCCAGACTACCTGCATTTCTGCTCAGTTTCCCACAACCCCTTCATGTTCAATAATTTACTAGAATGACTGACAGAACTCAGTAAATGCTATTGTTATGAGTGCCATTTTAATATAAAGGATACAAATAAAGAGCCAAACAAAGAGCTCCATACACAGGGCAGCAGGTTTGGAGGGATCCTGAGTATAAGGACTTCTGTCCCTGTGTAATCAGGGTATGCTAACTCCTGCTACCAGGTGCTATGCTAAGCTGCCGTGAGCCTCAGTATTTGGAGTTTTTAATGGAGCTTTCATTATGGAGGCAAGATCGATTAAATCATAGACCACTTGATTGAATTAGATCACCAGGCTCCCTTTCCCAGGTCTGGTGGCTGGAAGTTCCCACCCTTTAATCACTCGACTGGTTTTTCTTGAGACCAGCTCCTACCCTGAAGCTATCTAGAGGCCCTGCCAAAATCTGCCTCTAACAAAGACATTCCTGTCACCTAAGAAAGTTCAAGGGTTTTTGAAACTCTTATGCGGGAATCAAGGCCAAAACCCCAACTTTCCCACATATACATATGTTTCCTTCTCCATCAGTTGAGAGGACGGGGTAGGAAAGATGCCACATAGCCACAGTGCTCCCTGAGTCTGTATCCATGTTTCTAACATGGTTCTCCTGTCCCCAGGAAATGCCATTCACTGATAAGAAGAGCCAGTGCTCCTTGAAAAGATGACTAATTCTAAGACTGGAACAAAAATATACAGGATACACTTGGAGCAACTCATAGTGTGAGAAAGTAAAGAAATGCTCAATAAATTAAAAAAAAAAACAAAACATCTAAAATGATGGGAAAGCATCTAAGGCACACAGGAGTCCATTGATAGAGCTCCCAGAGGCCAAAGCTGGAATAATTCGAGCAAGAAAAGAATTGAGTAGCATTGGATTATAGCCCCAAGTATAAATTAAGTATCCATAAATTTAAATTTATGCTGTTATACATAAACAATTTAATTAATAAATAAATGAACAAATGGGGGGAGAACAGACAGATCTCCTGTGCAGAAGAATTCCAAGTAATTTACAGAGAGCCCCTCTTCAAGGAAGGGGGATGTCAGTCACCTGAAATCTGGGCTGCACATAGTGAATGTTTCCAATAAGTATTTACTTCCCAAGGAGGGAAGAGACAGAGACACTTTACAATGGAGAAACCTGGAAAACACGATTTAGCCACATCATCAAGGTGAATGTCAGCAAAGGTTGCCATGTAATCAGTTAATAAATAATAAAAAAGATGAGCACCAGCAGTCTTGAGCCCCGTAGGTAGCATGCAGCCTGAGGTAATGGCGGTCCTGTGAGCAGACTGTGAGGCACATCCTGACTGAGGCGTCTTCTACACAGGATTTGACCGTCTTCCTCAAACACTGACGGTGATCAAAGCAAGTGTAATATGAAAACTGCCGCAGCCAAGAAGGGCTTAAGGAGACATGTAAATGGAATATGATACCTGCCTGGCATCCTAGAATAGAAAAGGAACAATAGGTAAAGATTGAGGGAATCTGAATAAACTACGACTTATAATTCATAATAATACATTAACATTGGTTCATTAATTGTGATCAGTCACCATATTAATGTCAGATGTAACAGGGGATGCTGAGAGTGGGGTATTCAAGGACTCTCTTCTATCTGAACATTTTTTCTGTAAATCCTAAACTATTCCCAAATGAAAAGCTTATTTAACAAAAAAAATAAATCTACCCAGCTATTTTCATGCCTCCTCTTTTCCAGACCGAAGGGAAGGAAAATGATTCATTCCAGCACATTCCAGCACAGTTACAATGCCATTCAGTATTGTACTCAAGCGCAAATTGGATTGTCTAACGGTTAAAGCTAAGGTATGACTTTATAATAGGCTTCACATTTTCAGGTGGTATTTACATTTTAAAAGAGGCTCTTATTTATTCAAATCTCAAAATATAATACCCAGGAGATATTTCTGAGCAGAGCCTTTTTTGATGCTCTGTATCTGTGACTTCCACTTGATTGAATTAGATCACCAGGCTCCCTTTCCCAGGTCTGGTGGCTGGAAGTTCCCACCCTTTAATCACTCGACTGGTTTTTCTTGAGACCAGCTCCTACCCTGAAGCTATCTAGAGGCCAATCTGCATAAAGAAAAATAACACAAAAATAGAGTCACCAACTTCTGAAGTCTGCATAGACAAAGTTCATGGCTTTTGTCCTAAATATTTAATGAAAATTACTAAAGACCAAATGAGTAAAGACAAAGCCTGGTGCAATGGGAAGATCTTGGCTATCGATATCAGATAGATCTGGGCTCTAACCATGACTCTAGCACTTACAATGCTGAGATTTAGGCAATGCTTCTTAACTGCTCTTTACTTTAAATAGGGATAATCAGGCTGACCGTGGTGGCTCATGCCTATAATCCTATTGCTTTGGGAGGCTAAGAGGAGAAGATCTCTTGAGGCCAGAAGTTCAAGACCAGCCAGGGCATCACTGTGAGACCCTCTCTCCAAAAACAAACAAACAAATAGAAAATAGGGATAATTCAAGATGTACCATGGTGCCTAAGTGATATAATACATGTAAAATGCCAACCATGGTGCCTAGCACACAGGACATTTTTTTTAAAAATGGTTATTAATGAGATGTTACCATCAACATAATCACCATCATCTTCATCATCTTCAATGGAGCCTCCATTTTCAAATGGAGTAAACAGTAGCAAATTATTCAACATCCCTTAGCCTCAGTTTGCTCATGTAAAATGGACATAAAAACTCATGTTCCATGTAGAGTTGCTATGAAAATTAAATGAAATAATTTACTTTCACTTTGTGCTCAGACCTCTGTGTGTGTCTCTATCATCAGAACCTACCTATCTAATCTTCCTGTCTATCCATCTATCTATTTTTACCACTTAAACCAGCAGAGTCCAAATTCCCCTAAACTTGGTTAGCAAAACAAAGCTAGGAAATTTCCTGTACTGAAATTTGTAATTGTTCCTAACAGTGGAAAGGAATGAGTTTTGCAAAAGCTCCAAGGCCTTCTTTGATATTTGTGTGTTCTGGATAAAATTCTCAAATAATGCATATAAATGAAGGCAGCTTTAACCTGTAATAATTAAAAGAGAAGCTATTAGCTTTGAATGATACTAAAATTGTAGGTTTATTACAGTCTCAGTGTCTTGAACGGAGAGCATAAAATAAAGCCAGCGCCAAGGAGGCTGTCTGTACTTAAAGGTTGCCTCTAATTAATAATTTTCTGAATTAAAAAATTGATGTGTTCTTACTGATAGCACTGAGGCCAGCTGAGAAACCATTAGTAATTCTGGGTGCTTGAAAGCCTGGAGCCAGAAATCTTTCTTTTATTTTTAATACAGCTGCCAGTACTGCAGACTCCTTGCAAACAGTTTGATAATAAATATTCAAAACTTTGTGGTCACAGTGCAGTAGCTAAATGTCCTTTCTCAGTCTGGTCATCCCACTTTCCACAGGCACTTGCCTTAGGCCACACTGAGACCCATTTCTTCTCGTATTCCCGCCAGTAAACAGGAATGAGTTTTGCAAAAGCTCCAAGGCCTTCTTGTTCAATGTTCAAGCCATGAACTTTGTCTATGCAGATTTCAGAAGTTGGTGACTCTATTTTTGTGTTATTTTTCTTTATGTAGATTGCTTATGGAAGTCACAGATACAGATATTTTATGCCAAAGATGGTCATGTTGCCTGATGGAGTCTTTCTCTGAGATCTTCTGAGTTAATTGGGATCTAGCCTGGACCATAAAGGGGAGGGAAAGGCCTAGGGCGGAGCCGGGGGTGAGGCAAGAATGAGCCTGAACAACACCAACTTTTGGAGGTGAGTAGAGGAAGGAACAGCAGCAGTTGGATGCAAAGGGATGGTCAGGGAGACAGGAGGAAAACTGAACAGGTTGTCCAAGCTGAGAGCCCAGAGCTTGACGGGCAAGCGATGTTGAGAGCTGGAGCAAAATAAAGTCCATAACTTCCAGCTGTATAGCTATGGGCAAGTTATTTAATTCTACTGTGATTCAGTTTCCTCATGTATAAAAGGAGGATAAGAACAGGACCTGCTTCATTCTGTTGTAAAGTAGAGCAAATGGATTAATCCACATAAGCACTTAGAGAAATATCTGACTCACAGTGCTCACTAGCTGTTGGTTATTATTACATGCATATTTTTTTTCAATGAAAATAAGTGACAGAATAGAATGAAAATAAATTCAAACTCTTTAGATCTTGGCAACTTTAAAAAGCAATGAAATTTCAACTGCGTAAGGGTGAACAAGGAATTCTGATCTCCTTTCCAGGAACTATAATTGAGCAGTTTGGAAAACATCTACTGTGCCCATAAGACCTCTTTTTGTTTGTTTGTCTTTTGAGACAGAATTATACACTGTCACTCCTGGGTAGAATGTGGTGGTGTCAGCCTAGCTCAAGGCAACTTCAAATTCCTTCACTCAAGTGATCCTTTTGCCTCAGCCTCCTAAGTAGCTGGGACTACTGGTGCCCATCACAATGCCCAGCTATTTTTCTTTTTCTTTTCTTTTTTTTTTAATTGAATCATAGCTGCGTACAATAATTCAATCATGGGGTACAGTGTGCGGGCTTCACATACAATCTGAGATATTTTCATCAACCTGATTGACATAACATTCATGAGATTTTCTCATTTACTATGTGAAAACATTTTTGATTCGTATTTAGAAGTTTTCTCCTGATCCTTCAAATATGGACCACAAGTGTGATCTCACCCTTTATCCTCTCTCCCCCCGCCCTCTCCCTCTTCTTCCCTCCCTCTCCCTTTTCCCTGTCTTCTTGTGTAATAATTGGGTTGTAGCCTTCACTTGAAATATATAAATTTGCTTCATATTAGGGGTGTATACATTGGATACTTTTTCTTCCATTCTAGAGATACTTTGCTAAGGAGAACATGTTCCAGTTCCATCCATGTAAATATGAAAGAGGATATGTTACCATTTTTCTTTAAGGCTGCATAATATTCCATGGTATACATGTACCACAGTTTATTAATCCATTCGTGGATCAATGGGCTTTTGGGCTTCTTCCATGACTTAGCAATTATGAATTGGGCTGCAATAAACAATCTGGTACAGATATCTTTGTTGTAATGTGATTTTCGGCCATCGACCAAGTAAAGGAATTATAGGGTCGAAAGGCAAGTCTATTTTTAGATCTCTGAGTATTCTACAAACGTCTTTCCAAAACGGATGTATTAGTTTGCATTCCCACCAGCAATGAAGAAGTGTTCCCTTTCTCCACATCCACGCCAACATCTCTGGTTTTGGGATTTCATCATGTAGGCTAATCTTACTGGAGTTAGATGATATCTCAAGGTAGTTTTGATTTGCATTTCTCTGATGATTAAGGACAATGAGCATTTCTTCATGTGTCTGAAGGCCGTGCACCTGTCTTCTTTTAAATATTGCTTCGTTTTATATGGAATCAGAAAAAACCTCAAATAGCCAAGACATTACTTACAAATAAAAACAAAACAGGAGGGATCACGCTACCAGACCTGAGACTGTATTATAAATCGATAGTGATCAAAACAGCATGGTACTGGCACAAAAACAGAGAGGTAGATATTTGGAACAGAATAGAGAACCTACAGATAAACCCAACTACTTACCACTATTTGATCTTTGACAAGCCAATTAAAAACATTCAGTGGGGGAAAAGACTCCCTATTTAACAAATGGTGCTGGCAAACCTGGCTGGCGACCTGTAGAAGACTGTAATTGAACCCACACCTTTCACCACTAACAAAGTTAGACTCACAATGGATTAAAGATTTAAACTTAAGGCTTGAAACTATAAAAATACTAGAAGAAAATGCGGGGAACACTCTTGAAAGCATCAGCCTGGGCGAATACTTCATGAGGAGGACCCCCAAAGCACTGGAAGCAGTATCAAAAATACACTACTGGGATCTGATGAAACTAAAAAGCTTCTGCACCGCCAAGAACACAGTAAGTATCACTAGCAGACAACCCTCAGAGTGGGAAAGAATATTTGCAAGTTATGCCTCTGACAAAGGCTTAATAACCAAAATACACAGAGAACTCCAACGTATTTGCAAGAAAAGAACAAGAGATCTCATCACAGGATGGGCAAAAGATCTGAAATAATTAAGTTTAAATCTCACAAACACCTCTCGGATGTTGTAGTAGACCTTGAGTAGCACAGTGCTGCAATGTAGTGGAAACAGCGTGGATGTTGGAACCAGATTCAACCTCACTTTGAAAATCCTGATTCTGCTACTTACCATGGGCTCATTACTTAGCCCATATGGGACTGTTTCCTAATCTATAAAAAAATGGGGGAAAAGACACCTGTCTCAATGTGTGGTTCCAAAAATGGATTGAGGTAACCAAATATATGAAACACCTGTCAGGTGCTCAAAGAGTGGTAGCCCTTGTTCTTATTTCTGCTGTTCAAAACAAATCCACAGAACTGGCTTATCCATTCTACAGATGAGAAAATGGAGGCTTAATGAAATCATGCGATTTATGCAAGATGAGAAGTTGTTAGGCAGCAGATGCTGACTCCAAAGAACCTGTGCCGTTCCTAGTATACTTTGAAGAGGATGGGGCAACACAAGGTATATTAAGGGAAAATGACTCCAACATTTTGTGGGAAAGTGAATACTCATGGAAAGGAGTATGCTTACTTATGCTTTATGCTAACAAATTGGTCCAGCATGACATTCATTACCAACTTCACCTGCTTTGAGCTCTCTGCCTACCTCTTCCTGCCTCTGTCCCCCACCCTGCCCTCATGCATCTTGTCTTGTCACCTCCTCTCGACTTTGCCACTCTGAGCGGCCTCACTTCCACTGGCTTCCGTTGCTCTCTACCACCTTCATGCCATCATTCGTGCTCCTGAGAATCCCAACAAACTTGGCAATATCTTGGAGAACTTACTTTCTTCTTAATAAGCTGAGGAGAGCCCCACTATAGATTTTCTAGGTCTAAGAGACTAGAAAGATATAGCCCTGGAAGGTCACTTTTTCTCTTCAAGGGGCTCCTAAACCACCAGAAAAGCAGGGAGAACACATTGAAGTACCAGTGGTCCAGAAGAGTCAGAGCAGATCCCCTGTGATCCTTGAGCCCTTGTAGCAAAGGCTGATTCCCTCGGCTTCGCTCCTACCACCATGTGCCATTTTGCCCATAAACCTCCTCCATGTGAAACCTGTGCCTACTTGTGTTTGAGTCCTAGGAATTGGGAGTCAGTTCTGTACTAGACTCTTTAACTTCTAAGTAAATTATCATAAGTAAATCCCCTGATGAGGTGGTTGCCTAGAACCACATTCCAATCACCACTGAATATCAATTTTAGTGTAGCTGTTTTTCCTGTTGCAAGATTATTAGTTATTACTTTTTTATAAAAACTCCTCTCACTATCATTCCCAACATTGTTATTACTTTTTAAGGTACCAGCTATACATGCTAATTTTCTTAGACAGGAAACTTAAATAATAATGGTGATTCTCCTCTTTCTTTCCTCCTCTTCCTCTCCCATCTTCCTTTCTTCCACCATTTCTCCATGTTTGTTTCTTCCTCTTTCTCTCCCTCTTCCTTTCTTCTTATCTTCCTTCCTTTCTTCCCTCTTTAATAGGACTCAAAGTATCTCTGAATCTGCCAGGTAAAAATTTCTAGCATTGCCTCTAACACGATAATGGCTAACATGGGGCTAAACACTCAATCCTTAAACCAGGACATGAAGGAAACTTAGAATTAAACTTTCAAGAGGCTCACCCAAGGCAGAAACATTTTTTGGACCTTGAGCACTATTAAATGGAGATGATAACAAGGCTTTCCTGTCAGAGCTGTAGTTCTCAAATTTTAGCATGCATCAGAATTACTGAGTTTCCAATTCAGTAAATCTGGGGCTGGGTCCAAGAATTTGCACTTCTACCAAGTTTCCTGGTGGTGTTGATGCTGTTGGTCTGGGGATCACTTTTGGAACCATGCTATTAGAAGACCTCTGTACTACCACATTGCTAAAGTTTAACCAATTGTATAGACTTGGGGAAGCCCTTCTCCTGACCTTCTGCTCTTAATTAGGGCTAGGAATGGTTTCTAGTTGGCTCTTCCTGGCATTGACTTTTTTTCCACAAATGGTGGAAAACAATCTCCCTTTGAAAGTCAACTCAAATAGTAGCAAAAAGTGTCCCTGGGGCAGCACCCATGGCTCAAGGAGTAGGGCACCAGTCCCAGATACCAGAGGTGGCGGGTTCAAACCTGGCCCCAGCCAAAAACTGCAACAACAACAAAACAAAAAAGTGTCCTTCTTTAGGCATGTTCCAAAAAGAGCTGGTTTCTCAGATTGAGAAATAAAAATTTTTAAAACCTCGCATGGTTAGGTGCAGTGGCTCATGCCTGTAATCCCTAGCACTCTCAGAGGCTGGGGCAGGAGGATCCCGTGAGCTCAGGAGTTTGAGACCAGCCTGAGCAAAAATGAGACCCCCATCTCTACTAAAAACAGAAAAATTAACTGGGTGTTGTGTTAGATGCCTGTAGTCCCAGCTGCTTGGGAGGATGAAGTAGGAGAATCACAGGAGTTTGAGGTTGCTGTGAGCTAGGCTGATGCCATGGGACTTTAGACTGGGCAACAGAGTGAGACTCTTGACTCAAAAAAAAAAAAGTTATGCTGCTTTTTCTTTCGCGTTATCATGTAAAGAGGTGGATTTTAACCCATTGGCCACTTCATATTATTGTTTAATGAACCTTTCCCCTCATACCTTATTTCATATGCTCATGCTGTCATGACCAGGGGCTGGATATGACACATTTGATTTTTTTTTTTTTTTTTTTGTAGTACAGTTGAGATTTCTGACCTGTACAGGGAACAAGGGTGTTGGGAAAGGAAAGAGGTTGCCCATCCATTTTACTGACAGGCTAAGACTACCATAGACTTCTACCTAAGGGTTAGTACCTTGAGTAGATTCCCTTGTGCAGGGATCTCCATCTAGACATGGGGTCTAAGCAATCGGGGGCATCTCAAGGCCCTGAGAAAGTGCTTCCTATTAAAGTGGGCACCACAGGATATGAACAGATATAAACTGGGAAAAGAGTTTCAGAACCAAACTGGTTGGGAAACGTTGGATTAAATATACAGGTTTGTTTTGTATAGGACTTCCCAGAAACCTTATCTTGGTGTTCATCATGGATCTCTTAGGGATGGATAATTCTATAAAATTCCTTTATTTAGTTCTGAATAGGCAATACAGCCACATGGTTCAGAATTCAAAATGTATAAAAGGGAATACACTCAAGAATCTCTCTTCTTTACCCAATTGTGATGGGATTATGATCCCATCCCAAGCAATGTTGTCTTCTTTCAGAAATATTTTATTCATGTATAAAAATATGCACATATTTTTCTTTCCTTTTCTTTTTTTTTATGCTAGGTAGCATTTTGTCTTATCATTATTTTTTTTAATTCATTAATTTATTTATTTGGAAGGTGAATGAATGTATCAATGAACGAACACAGTCCCCTCCAGGGCAAAGTGAATGAATGCATCAATGAATGGACACAGTCCATTCATGGAATTGAGGCCCAGGAAGCTCACATGAAACTGAC
>CAUYON010110509.1:0-14896 GCA_963573935.1 Arctocebus calabarensis | reverse complement strand
AGTATCAAAAATACACTACTGGGACCTGATCCAACTAAAAAGCTTCTGCACTGCTAAGAACACAGTAAGTATAGCAGGCAGACAGCCCTCAGAATGGGAGAAAATATTTGCAGGTTATGCCTCCAACAAAGGTTTAATAACCAGAATACACAGAGAACTCAAACATATTAGCAACAAAAGGACAAGTGATCCCATCTCAGGGTGGGCAAAGGACTAGATGAGAAACTTCTCTAAAGAAGACAGGTGCACAGTCTACAGGCACATGAATAAATGCTCACCATCCTTAATTGTCAGAGAAATGCAAATCAAAACTACTTTGATATATTATCTAACTCCAGTAAGATTAGCCCTCATAACAAAATCCCAAAACCAGAGATGCTGGCATGGATGTGGAGAAAAGGGAACACTTCTACACTGCTGGTGGGAATGCAAACTAATACATTCCTTTTGGAAGGATGTTTTGAGAATACTTAGAGATCTAAAAATAGACCTGCCATTCGATCCTATAATTTCTTTACTAGATATAGATCCAGAACACCAAAAATCACATCATAATAAAGATATCTGTACCAGAATGTTTATTGCAGCCCAATTCATAATTGCTAAGTCATGGAAGAAGCCCAAGTGCCCATTGACCCACAAATGGATTAATAAATTATGGTGCATGTATACCATGGAATACTATGCAGCATTAAAGAAAGGTGGAGACTTTACCTCTTTCATGTTTACATGGATGGAGTTGGAAAATATTCTTCTTAGCAAAGTACCTCACGAATGGAAGAAAAAATATCCAACATACTCAGCCCTACTATGAAGCTAATTTATAGCTATCATATGAAGGCTAAAACCCAATTATAGCACAAGAATATGGGGAAAGGAGTAAGGGAGGGGAGGGAAGGAGGGAGGGAGGATGTTTGGTGGGATCACACCTATGGTGCCTCTTAGAAGGGTACAAGTGAAACTTACTAAATGCAGAATATAAATGTCTTCATATAGTGATTAAAAGGCCATGAAGGCTATGTTAAACAATTTGATGAAAATATTTCAGATTGTATATGAAGTCAGCACATTGTGCCCCATGATTTCACTAATGTACACAATTATGATTTAATAAAAAAAAAATTCTCTCACAACCAACAAATGCCCTGGGTCAGATGGATTCACAGCCAAATTCTACCAGACCTACAAAGACGTAGTGGTACCCATTCTACTGAAACTGTTGCATAACATCAAGAAAGAGAGTCCTTCCTATCTCATTCTATGAAGTCAGTAGCATCCTGATACCAGGAAAGGAAACGACAATAACAAATGGAAAATACAGACCTGTATCTGTTATAAACACAGATGCAAAAATCCTCAACAAAAGTACCAAACAACATTCAGCAGGACATCAAAAATAATCCACCATGATAGGTGGGATTTATCCCAGGATGCAAGGATAGTTCAATAAACATAAATTATTTATTTATTTATTTTGCAGTTTTTGGCCAGGGCTGGGTTTGAATTCACCACCTCTGGCATATGGGGCTGGCACCCTACTCCTGTGAGCCACAGGGGCTGCCCTAAACATAAATTTTTTAATTGTGATTTATGACATAAACAGAATTTAAAACAAAGACCATATGATCATCTCATAGATTCAAAAAAAGCATCCAATGAAATTCAGCACCCCCACATGATAGAAACCCTCAACAGTCTAGCTTTAGAAGGAACCTACCTCAAAATAATAAAAGTCATGTATAACCAACTCAGAGCTAACATCATATTGACTGGGAAAGAGCTAAGACATTTCCCCTAACAATCAAAACAAGACAAGCATATGCACTGGCACCACTTCTATTCAACACAGTACTGGAAGTCATAGTCAGGGCAATTGGGCAAGATAAAGAAATAAAGGGCATCCAAGTGGGAAAATGGAGGTTGAACTATCCCTGTTTGCTGAGATGATATGATCTTATACCTAGCAAACCGTAAAATCTCTACTGAAAGACTTCTAGAATTGATAAATCAGGAGAAATTTCAAGCCAGAAAAATCAATGTACACAAATAAATAGCATTTATACATGCAGTGGGAGGGAGCCACAAAACAGTGGACTGAAAATTCCCCAGGCTAGACTTTCCTCACTGGGTTGGAAAGAAAGGGAGAAATGGCACGGGAGAAATTACACACAGACTTTCTATGAAAAAATCTGCTTAAACATGGACACCATGTCAGTCCATATTGAGGCAGATAGGAACTGCCCTGATTGGAGATGTTGGGAGGTTTTTATTTAAGATTTTAGGGTACATGTTTACTGAATGAAGAAGGGAAGAATTAATAATCTCATGACTCAATCATATGGATAGTCTTTTGATTATGAAAAAGGTCATCAGGGTGGAGGCCCTAAATCATAGAATAATTCTCAAGGACAGAACTAAGTAGGTAACAAGGTTGCCTTAGGGGATGGGAGAGGAATGATTTTGGTTACAGCCTTCAGGTTAGATTATCTCTGCTGAAGGATAATTTTTATTTATTTATTTTTTGTTTTTTTATTAAATCATAGCTGTGTACATTAATGCAATTATGGGTACAATGTGCTGGTTTTATATACAGTTTGAAATACTTCCATCAAACTGGTTAACATAGCCTTCACCTCATTTTCTCAGTTTTGTGTTAAGACATTTATAGTCTACTTAGTAGATTTAACTTGTATCCTTGTAAAATGCACCGTAGGTGTGGTCCCACCAATTATCCATCCTCTACCCATCCTCCCCCTTCCCCTCCCCTCCCTCTCCTCTTTCCTCTTCTTCTTGGGCTATAGTTGGGTTATAGCTTTCATATGAAAGTGTGGGTGTTTATAAATTGTTTTCATAGTAGGGATGAATACATTGGATACTTTTTCTTCCATTCATGATGAAGGGTAATTTTTAGTCACCTTCTTACTCTGCTGATATCCTGTCTTCACTAAGCTGCTGAATTTTACTCAGATGTTCCCATACTAGTTTTTGGTCTTTCAGGCAAACATTTTGACCCCCCTTGCTACTGTAGGCATGCTGAGTAGTTGGGGGCTGAGGCCTGGGGGATTCCAGTGAAAGTCCTCTGGAATGTCCACCTACATTACATTTTTACACACATGTATGTAGTTTAATACTTCATAACAGTCGAGTTGAGAGGCAAATCAAAAAGTCAATACCATTTGTAGTAGCTAAAAGAAAACAAAATGTTCAGGAATATATTTAACCAAGGAGGTGAAAGATCTCTACAAGAAGTAGAAAACACTAATGAAAACTATCAGAGGTAAAATACATTGAAAAACATCTCATGCTCACATATTAGAAGAATCTACATTGTTAATATATTTATACTGCCCAAAGTGATTTACAGATTCATCAAAATTCCAATGTTATTTCTTATAGTTCTAGAAAAAATAATCCTATTTTTAATATGGAATCAAAAAAGACTAATGATTATTCTTTTTCAATGTCAATGAAAAAGAACAACTCTGAAGACAACATCTTAACTGACTTCACTTTATACAAAGTACATTCAAACAAAGCAATTAAAACCACATGGACTTGTTATAACGGTAGACACATGGATTAATAGACCAGAATAGAGAACCCAGAAATAAAACTATATACCTATGACCAACTGATTTGGGATGAAGCACACGGAGACATACACTAGGCAAATTGGATAGCTATTACAAAAGGATAAACTGGATCCATACCCCTCACTATATATAAAAATAAATTCAAGATGGAGTAAAGACTTAAATATAAGCCATGACACCATAAAAATTTAGAATAAAATGTGGGAAAAAACTCCCTGGAAATTGGCTTAAACAAAGAATTTGTGAATAAGACCCTACAACAACAAATACAGCAACAACAATAATAAATAAGTATGACAATTCAAATGAAAAGTTTTGCACAGCAAGGAAATAACAAAGTAAATAGATAACCTATAGCATTAGAGAAAATATTCGCAAACTATACATCTGACAAAGGGCAACAAAATAAATAAATAAATAAATACAACAATTTACAGCAACAACAAAAATAAATAAATACAACAATTCAACTAAAAAGTTTTGCACAGCAAAGAAATAACAGAGTAAATAGCTAACCTACAGCATTAGAGAAAATATTCGCAAACTATACATCTAACAAAGGGCACATATCCAGACTCTACAATGAATTGAAACAAATCAGCAAGAAAAAAACCTAAGTACTAAATAATTTCATCAAAATGTGTGCAAAAGAGATGAACAAACTCTTCTCAAAAGAAGATAGGCAAATGGCCAAAAAATATAGGGAGAAATGCACAACATCACTAATTATCAGAGAAATTCAAATTAAAACCACAGTGAGATAACACATTACCCTGTCAGAATCTCCATTATTAAGTAAAATATCAGTAGATGTTGCAGTTGTGGTGAAAAGGGAAGATTTTAACAGTGTGGGTGGGATTGTAATCAACTGCTATGAAAAGTTGTGTGGAGGCTCGGCAGCTGTAGCACAGTGGTTATGGCACCAGCCACATACACAGAGGCTGGCAGGTTCAAACCCAGCCCGGGCCACCTAAGCAACAATGACAACTGCAACAGAAAAACAGCTGAGCATTGTGGCGGGTGCCTGTCCCAGCTACTTAGGAGGCTGAGGCAAGAGAATCACTTAAGCCCAAGAGTTTGAGGTTGCCATGAGCCGTGATACCACAGCACTCTACTGAGGGTGACATAGTGAGACTCTGTCTCAAAAAAGGAAAAGCAGTATGGAGGTTTTTTAAAGAACTGAAAGTAGACCCACCATTCAATGTAGGAATCCCACTACTGGGTGTCAATCCATAGGAAAAGAAGTCATTTATTAAAGAACACATGTGCACCTAAATGTTTATCACAACACAATTCACAAATGAGAGATGTGGAACCAACCTAAGTACATATTGATTCATGATTCCTGAGTGGAGATTATGTGTGTGTGTGTGTGTGTGTGTATGGATATGGATATGTATACACACATATATAGTCATAAAAAGCAATTTTATACATGCACACACACCATGGAGCACTACTCAGCCATAAAGGGAATGAAATAATGCCTTTTGTAACAATTTAGATGGAGCTGGACACCATTACCCTAAGCAAAGACCCTTAAGAATGAAAAAAACAGACATCACATGTTCTCAATTGTAAATGGGAAGAGAGAGAGAGAGTGTGTGTATGGACCTTAGAAACCAAGAAGTGGGGAGGGTGGAAGGGGAATGGAGGTTTACAGTCTACCTATTGGGTACAATGTGTACTATTTTGGTGATGGATACACTGCAAGACTCACTTCAGCGTTATGCAATTTATCCATATAAGAATAAAACACTGTACCCCCTAAATTTTTTTTTAATAGAGACAGAGTCTCACTCTATCACCCTCAGTACAGAGCCGTGACGTCACACAGCTCACAGCAGCCACCGACTGCTGGGCTTACATGATTCTCTTGCCTCAGCCTCCCAAGTAGCTGGGACTACAGGCACCCGCCACAACACCCGGCTATTGTTGTTGTTGCAGTTTGGCTGGGGCCGGGTTTGAACCCGCCACCCTTGGTATATGGGGCCAGCGCCCTACCCACTGAGCCACAAATCCCTATGAATAAATGGAAGAGGCAATGAAAATATGCTAAAACAAGGGGACTTATTTTTCTGAGATCTCATTAAAGTAAACCTACTTCAGAAAAAAATAAAATATTTTGATTAAACGTCTTAGAGGGATTTCTTTCATTTATCCACATTCTCCATAGACTCACGGGCTTAGTGGCCAAGAAGGCAGTAATTATCACTCCAGAGTCATATGAAAGGGAAATATTTTGTCTTCCACTGGCGAGCACTTTATAACTTTGTCAGATGTGGGTGTACGTGCCAATGCAAACATATGTAAAGAGAAAAGAGTCAGATTGCAGACAATTTAGATTCCTTTGCCAAAGTGATGTCATTAAGCCCTCTTATAAGAAGAAAATATGAAAGGCTAGGAGGTGTTATGCTCAGCCGGTCACACGAGAGTGCTAGAAGACTGTTCAATTACCTGCCCTAAAATAACTGAAAGAAATCCTGCTCTGAAGAATGACTTACTGTGCTTGAGCTAGCTTTGCCTTGAAAGGTTGATTGGAAGAAATAATAGCACATGCTGGTAGAAATTATAGTAGAATGCCAGATCTACTTCATAATAGGTGCAGATGTTAAGAACGGAATGACAAAGCTTGCTATAATTATTTTAATCTTTGCATGCTATTATAAAAGATTTCAATTTTGTCAAATTACCCTCTGCATTTTAAAATTCTCTTCCAGCTTACCATTTCCAATAAATTGTCCTACATTCTTTGCAGGCAGAATCCTCTTGAGCCAGTGAGAATGCAATATGTGCATTTAATGACCTTGTCCTTCCTTGAAATAAAAGTGAAATAACAGTGGTGTCACTCTACGCCTTTGATAATAGGAATATTTTGCTGTCATATGTTAATTTTATAGAATTTTAATAATGTTATGCACCGCCATTTGTTTTTATGGCTTAGAGAGATGAATGATGTAGGATTTCTATTTTCTAGACAAAAACACTACATCACCTTAGAATCTGAAGAAATTCATGTCATTGACTACAAGCCAGATTTTCAGACTTCTAGATCCTGCTGGCAAAAAATAATGCTCCTTTGTCCAAATTTATCATCAGTTTTATCAGGATCATTGTTAGATAGCAAATTCACACTTGAAAGTGCCGAGTCATCAGTCACAATAATTCACTACGCATAGGGAATCACTGGGAAGATGTCACAATTATATTAGGCTCTTATGGACTTCTGGGATACCAAGGGAAGCTATAGACAAATGCCCTCAGAGAAACTCAAATGAATACAGCACTTTAAGTACAATTTCAGAAGGGTGGGTTACAGGGCTCAGAGTAAGATATTCAGCTAGACAGTACCTGCTGTTGCTCGGACATACCGATTAGGGTGGGCTGGTGCAGTTTTACAGAATTCTGGATTCACTATAAGGCTGAGCCTTTCTCAGACTCACGATACATCTTCTCAACATATATAATTTTTATTAGACTTTCTTGATTTGAGGAGAAAAATATTAAATATTCTCTTGCATTTAGGAGGCTTGAAGTCAAATGTAAGAGTAAGTCAGTTTGTGATCATGGCCAACCCAGAAACATTGCTAGTAAATTCAGTGAGAAACTAACAACCTTGTTAAGTGAATTTGTTTTTCCAATCATCTACGCTGTACTCCCTAGAAAGAGCGTGAGGTGAGGTTACAAATACTACATAGTCCTTAGTATTTACCTGGCAGTATTCCCCAAAGATTCAACACCTAAAAACATTTTTAGCAATGTGGAAGAATTATTTACTGAACTATTAACTTTTATGCTGTAAGTATAGCTGAGCAGCATTAGAATGAGACATGGGGGAAACATGCCAGCTGATGCAAAAGTACCTTGGTGATACAGAGGGGAAAACACACCAGTCCCCAGTAGGGCCTCTCTAATGTTTGGTTCCTAGAGGAAAGTCCAGGGGCGACAGAGCCCAAACTTGACTTTTCACTAATCCGGAGACATAGGGGCTAGGAATTACATTAGTAGATTTTAAAAAATAAGTTGTTTTTTTTCTGGGTACACTATAATTTTTGTCAGGTTGGGTTTATCCTACCACTTACATAACCACTCTGTTTACCTCTATGTTTGACTAACTGAGCAAATCACCCCATCATGCAGGCAGGGTGAGAGCAACGTGTAAGACTCCAGCAGAGGACCAACTGTATATTTATTCTTTCAGCATCCAAAAATAGCATCCACAATTTATTTCCTAAAAAATGCTCCCTTGCTCCGTTACATTTCATAAGTGAATAATGTCAGAGTGACGTGAAACGAAGCCCAAGTGCCCAACGACTCATGAATGGATTAATAAATTTTGGTACATGTACGCTACGGAATATTATGCAGCCTTAAAGAAAGATAGAGACTTTACCTCTTTCATGTTTACATGGATAGAGCTGGAACAGATTTTTCTTAGCAAAGTATCTCAAGAATGGAAGAAAAAGTATCCCATGTATGTCAGGGCCCAGGACTGGCCAGGTCTCAGGTCCCGGCTTAACTGGGTTCCAGACACAGACTGCTAAGTTACCTTGCTCAGGTCTCTTAGGTGCCTGAGGGCTATCTACTTTAGCTGCAGAGAGAAAGAGAGTGTCTTAGAGAGAGTAAAGCAGTCTTCTTAGAAAGATAGATCTTAGTCTTTAGCAGAGCTTGGTGATCTTCAGCAAAGAGACGCTGTGCTGGCGTTCTGCAGGCAGGAGA
The DNA here is from genome assembly GCA_963573935.1 of Arctocebus calabarensis. Classification (NCBI taxonomy): domain Eukaryota; kingdom Metazoa; phylum Chordata; class Mammalia; order Primates; family Lorisidae; genus Arctocebus; species Arctocebus calabarensis. The sequence goes on along the minus strand of CAUYON010110509.1, from coordinate 6,584 downwards.
GGAGATAGTCAGAGTAAGCGAGTTTGTGATAAAATGTGCATCTCCTTGACTACCTTCTCCTCTAGCTGAATATAAGGCTGATCTTGTGCCTCTCAACACCACAGGTGTAGAGACTGCCAATTCACCACTGCCCTCATCTCGTGAGCTCTCATGCTTGTTAGGAGAGCCAAATCCCTCTCCATGCCCTTTCCACCAAGGTGTTCCATTATTGAGCTATACAGGTATTTCTTATAACTCTCACTCCTCCTAGCCATAGGCTATATGGGCTGCAACACATGTACTCAGCCCTACTAGGAAACGAAATTATAGCTTTCATAAGCTATAACCCAATTACAGCACAAGAATATGGGGAAAGGGAGGGGAGGGGAGGGGGAGGATGGATGGAGGGAGGGTAATTGGTGGGATCACACCTACAGTGCATCTTAGAAGGGTACAGGTGCAACTTACTAAATGTAGAATATAAATTTTTTAACACAATACCTAAGAAAATGCCATGAAGTCTATGTTAAGCAGTTTGATGAAAATATTTCAAATTGTGTATGAAACTAGCACATTGTACCCCATGATTGCGTTAATGTACGCAGCTATTATTTACTAATAAACAAATAAATAAATTGATAATAGTGTTTCCTTCTCTAAAAAAAATGATGCAAAACAAGAAATAGTTTGGGAAGACAAGGACAGGAGGCTAGTTCTAATCCTGCTGTGAAAGAAAGGATAAGAAACTTCTTTTTGCAGGCTGGGCACACTTTCATCTGTGTCCCTCAATTGAAGGGGCAGTGGCACTGGACTCTCAAGTGAGAGGGCCCTGCCCAGACAGAGCAGTATGATGCTTAAACTGGCTCCCACTCTTCCCCTAGACCCGGTAGCTCATGCCATCCACTTGCACCCCTCCAGCTCTGGCTACCAAAGACCTCAGCCTACGCTGACTGCTCCTGAAATGGCCAAAGTTCCTGAACTATTTTTTACTCATCCCTAATATTCTCCCATCTTGGTGTCCCACCTATCACCAAAGTTTGAATTTCTTCAGGGAATCTTACCTAGGTAAGAAAGAAAGATGAATAAACTAATCAAGTTTGTTAATGGCACAAGAATGGCTCCCAAGGGTATCTGGGGATCAGAAAGCATTTTCTTTTCTTTTTTTTTTTTTTTTTTAGAGACAGAGTCTCACTTTATCGCCCTTGGTAGAGTGCTGTGACATCACACAGCTCACAGCAACCTCCAACTCCTGGGCTTAGGCTATTCTTTGCCTCCGCCTCCCACGTAGTTGGGACTACAGGCGCCTGCCACAACACCTGGCTATTTTTCTGTTTTGTAGTTAGGCGAGGATGAGTTTGAACCCCACACCTTTGGTATATGGGGCCGGCGCTCTACTCGTTGAGCCACTGGCGCCGCCCCAGAAGGCATCTTTTATTGTTAATATTTCAGGATAATCTGTGGAGGGATTGTGGGAGTGTGAAAGTAGGTTGCAATAGGTTAAAAATTGAAGTGTTTGCCTTTGAGTGTCCACATAACTCTTCAAAAATCTCCTTCATCTCACCTTTTCCATTTAGCTGAACAAAAGTTTCTGTACGCCATGGTTTTTGCCCCTCTTTTGCTTCCCAAGAAGGCCTTACTTAAGTGTAACATCTTATATGACACAGCTCAAAGAAAAAAAGATTTGGAAACAGGAAGGCCATTTACAAATCTCCAAAGGCATTTCAAAATAGCCTCTTTTTGTGTGTTTGTTTTTGGTTCTCTTCATTTCTGTTCCCATTTTCTATGGGAAAAATTGTTTTTGCAAAGTAAAAGACTTTCAATCAGATGTTTAGTATTGTTTTCAAATTGCTATAGAACAAAATATAATAAGACAAAATGTAAGTAATTTAAGTATTAACTTTAAGTTTCTTCGGAATACTACGTAATTTTAATACTACGATTTCTTTAAATAACCTTGCTTGCATTCAAGGCCTTTCCAATCAAAGCCTCAAAAATGTAAAAGATCACAGGTTGTGATTCCAAGGCCGTCTTTAAGTGAACTATTTGGAACTCAGCAGACTCCTTCCTGTAGAAATAACGTTTAAGTGAAGTGAGCTCCCTGTGTGCTCAGAATCAGTTCACAGTAAGTATTCAGGGCTTAAGGGAGGGATTAACAGCAGGTGTTTGGTGACTAGCAGGAAATGCAAGATGTCTAAGAGAGCAAAAGTGTTAATGACTTAATGAACAGGGACACAATTCCAGATTTGGACAGTAGGGGTAACTTCATGTAATCAAAACCCAGAGTCTGTAGGATAGCACAGGTTTGAGTTCACAGTGAGGGAACAGTCTGGATGGTTTTGGTAAGACCCGGTGGTTAGGGACGAGTGGTATAGCAGAGTGTTGAAAACCCCAGGTGCTTGCAAACAGAGATCATATTTGCAATCTGGCTTTTGTAAACTAGGGGCCAGTATGGTATCAGTTTGTGGGTTCAGGGTGACCCAGATCCTTGGATAATGAGTCCGAATAAGCATTGCTGAAAAAAACTGTGAAACTGATAGGGCCCAGAATAAATGCTCGTGTTGCAGTTGGGATATTTTCATAACAAACTACTCAACACGCAAATGTTATGTCGAAGCTAGCCATTTACACCTGGGTACTGTCCATGCCTCTCCTGGATGAGATGGACTTATTGACAAGGCACAGAATGAATCATTGGCACCTGTCACAGAAACCTTCTGAAAAGGCGTATCTCAGAGCATTCATCTTGTTGTCTAGTTTTGCTGAAGCACAGATTTGTTAGAAACCAATTCAGACTAAATTACATATTTCATAACTTACTACAAACTTTTAAAAGAAAAATAAGTATGCTTTAAGTTGATTTCCTTTTTCATGAGGAAGTAAATGAACATTCATTATAGCAAAAGTATATCTGAGCTCTTCACAAGTCTTTCACCTGAGTAATGGAATATTAATTCTTCACAGCGATTTTGCAGTGTAATGAGCTCTAAAGGAGGTTTTACTTTAATGGTTTTCATTTTCTGTAACATACTGAATATTTTGAGGTATCAGTCTCTTACTGCTGAAAATGACATTTAAGAGATCAGAATTCCATTAAAATCCTAATTAACTTCATGCAGACTTAACAGACTTATTTTCTTCCTTTCAGAAACAAGCCTTTGTTATTGACTGAAGACCCACTTGCTCCTATTATAGGCTGAAGACCCACTTGCTTGTATTAATAAACAAGAATATGTCCCTTCTTGGAAGCCTAATGGTCTATTTTTGTTTTTCTGTTTATTATGTGTTGTATTCTGTCAGTCCAAAAAGATATGTTGAATCCTATAACCCAAAGAACCTCAGAATGTAACATTCTTTGAAAATAGGTCTTTGTAGGTGTGATCAGTTTAAGATGAAGTCATAAGGATGGGCCCACTTCCAATATGACTAGTGTGCTTATAAAATAGGGGGGGAGGTAGAATTCAGACAGAAATACAGACATGCCCAGAAGGAAGATGGTGTGAAAAGACACAGAGGGAACCTCATGTGAAGACAGAGGAAGGAACAGCAAAGATTGTGGGCAAACCACCAGAAGCTAGAAGATGATAATGGATTCAGGTTTCAGAGGAAGAACAATCTTGGAGACACTTTGAGTTTGGTATTTATCAAATATTTTATCAATCTTTTTTCCTCAAGTATCCACATAACTTTCCTAGACAAGAATTACAGACTATACTCATGAAAAGCGTTTGTTTTTGTATGGCATCTTGACTGCATTCCTTTCTCCAACCAAGCGTAGCTGGTGACCAAGAAAGCCCTTTCCTTTCTCCTTCTTTCCATTAACACTCACAGTGCCTAAGCCAGGCTCTTCACCTGAACTTGTCACTCTTGACCAGACTCCCCATTTTCAGGCCTCATATATGCTCTTTTTACCTTGCTAAAATATGTGTGTTTCAATGTTTATTTCCTATTGTAGATATTCAGTGGTTTCAGGTTGCTTCCAAGAGCAAACACATACCCCTCACTGCGGCACAATAAACACCTCACCGCCTGGCTCTGACCAACTCAGTTGCCCTGATGCTTCCTGATGTGACCTCTTCCAGGCATATCAGAATATTGGCTGGACCTAATACTGGATCTGCCATGCCTTTGTTCAGATTAATTTCTCCCTGAGTGCCCTTTACTTTTGTGTTTTTCATGTTACAAATCTATCAAGGTTCAGATGAAATGGCACCTCCTCTGGGAATCCTGCCAGGCACACTCAGCCTTTCCCTCCTCCCTTCCCCTCAAAATCAATGGTTCATTGTGTTCCCATGACTCCCTATGCTGACCTCTCTGATGGCATTTATCATATCATATCTGTTGTATTTCATGGATGTTTTCCTCCACTATCCCAGCTTTGGAAGATCAGGAGTGCTATATTAGCGTTTGAAGATTCAGTACTTAGAAGGTGCTTGCCACGGCTGGATACTCAACATTAATTAAATTAATTAATTAACATTAAACTTATTGTCATGATTTTGATAGTGATGATTCTTCATTTTGTCCTTGATCAGATACACTGTAATTGAGGAGGATTTTTATAATCATGATCTTCCATCTAGATCAGCAATCTTTGCACCTTCCAGGAGCTTCTTTCTTACATACATATCTATATACAGTGAATCCATAGGGGAACAAATACAAAATCAAACAGGTTATGATAGGACTTCAGCAAAGGATGGCAAAGTATTTCTGGAATCATTGACATCTTCATTGCATTGTGTCAATTTTTCATGGTGTTTGCTATTAAATCACCTTGAATTGTTACAGAAATGGTAAGCAGAACTGTGTACAAAGTCAAAGAAAATGTTACTGATTCCTTCCTTGAATTTCAAGAAGTACTTCTCTGTATTGCTAAGTGCCTAAATTACTAGATTTTCCTTTTCTGAAAGTCTCTTATACAGGCGAATTTTGAACGTGGAAATTATTTCTTACAAAGCAGCAAAAGTTGCTCAGCTAAGATTTCACACTTGCACTAGATCATCTAAAAACTGAAATCACTTACAAAGTTCCCATGTCTTATTTGGTTAAAAATACCTTTCTCTGCTTTTCAATACTCATAGTCAAATTATCCCATTTAATTGAGGTATTGTGTAAAAACAAAACATGAAGCATTCTTTTTTTTTTAAATAATTTTATTAAATCATAATTGTGTACATTGGTGCAATCATAGGGCAGAATGTGCTTCATGTACAATCAGAAATATTTTGATCGTACTATTACAGATAGCCTTCATGGCATTTTCTTGATCACTATATAAAGACATTGATACTCTACATTTAATAAGTTTCACCAGTATTCTGCTAAGATGCACCGTAGGTGTGATCCCACCAATTGCCCTCCCTCCATCCATCCTCCCCCATCCCCTTCCCTCCCTCTCCCTTTTTTTTAAAGGGGGTTGGAGGTTTTTTTCACAGCCTGTTATTTGACCTCTCAAGCCAGATTAACAAAGCCTGCGAGAAGGAAAGAGCACACACCAGTGTCTGCTAATTTATGCAAGAGCACATGATTTTGAGTACAGTTAAGTCAATATTTAAGCCAATAAACTTTGTATTGTGGGATTATTTGGATGGACTAATGTAAATTATGAATCTGTTTCTTATATAGAAAACATAAAAATTAAATATTCTGAAATCCCTAAATCTAACTGAAACAAAACAACCTAATGTCCTTTCTCAATACAGATGGACCTCCTAAGGAAAATACTTTGTAGAAAGAGTTAGTCAAATGTATAACACATCAGCTTTTACCATTTTTATCCTAAAAATCTATTCTTAGGGCAGGAAGGTGTTAGATTTATGTCATTCACTTCAGGTCATTTGCAAAGGACAGAGATGCTAGGAGCATTGCTAAAGATGGCCAGTTTTTAAAGACGAAATGGAATTTTCACTGGCCTCATATTGGAGGACAATTAAAATGTGTCCCTATCATTAACATGGAAAAGGACATAATGAGTTTTTTTTTTTTTTTTTTTTGCCCCAGAAACTCACTTTTTCCCCTGGTGGAAGGTGAGTTTGGTTGGTGAAGAAAAAACTTGATATAATATCTATGTTTCTGGAATAATGTAGAGTCTATGAAAATTACATCATCTATGCTTTGTTTAGCTCAATGTAGAATGCTCCTTAAAATGTCAGTCATTGTGAACACCCTTCACACGACATTGAAATTGCCCCATTTCACAGATAGAATGATCTCAGGATAGAAAATTCAATTTCATTAGTCAAATTTGCAGTGGAGGTTAGTTTGCAATCACAGTGTCCATACCTCTTTATATGTTCTTTTATTTTTAAATTTTTATTAAATCATAATTGTGTACATTAGTGCAATCATGGGGCACAATGTGCTGACTTCATATAAAATCAGAAATATTTTCATTAAACTGTTTAACATAGCCTTTATGGTGTTTTCTTAATCGCTATATGTAGACATTGGTATTCTGAATTTAATAAGTTTCACCTGTACCCTTCTAAGATGCACCGTAGGTGTGATCCCACCAACCACCATCCCTCCACCTATCCTCCCACCTCCCCTCTCCTCCCTTGCCCTTTCCCCCATATTCTTGTGCTATAATTGGGTTTTAGCCTTCA
>CAUYON010110506.1:0-11162 GCA_963573935.1 Arctocebus calabarensis | reverse complement strand
CTACCAAGGGCGATAAAGTAATACTCTGTCTCTACAAAAAAAAAAAAAAAAAGGAAGAAAATGTGGCATCTACAACCACAGGTGACACACAGCCCTGTGGCTCAGCGAAACGCTTCCCTGAACCAGTGCCTTCGGTACTCTACCCTTTGCCCTGGGTGCCCCTCAAGTTCAACCCTGTCCAATCACCTTGGCGAAGAAATATGGACCTGCAGTGTACAGCCCGTCTTCCAATTCATAGGAAAGCATCACCCTCTCTGAGTAACCTACAAAAGGGTGACAAGAGAACAGAATGAAAAATGAAATTTATCTACCATGTTTCAGTGTTTGAGTCTCTTGTAACACAATTAAAAGTAGTTAAATTGCCTAAAGGTGTTATTTAAAAAAAATAGGCACAGGAAAATCATGCTAATTTTGATGCTTGATGAAGCTCTTTAGCTTTTCACCTCTGAGACTTGGGCTCTGCTGTCAAGTGTAAGTCCTGATAGGGCTGAGACTTGGTAAATTGCTTTCATTTGCATACTAATACTAACATGCAACTAACATGAAAATAATTATTGCTTTTCATATCACAAGCACAGCGAAATTATTCAGGTCCTCAGGGCACCCCAGCGGGAGGGTGGCCAATGTCCTGCCCTCCAGCTGCTCCCCATTCTGTCATGAGCGCAGGCCACCCTCACATTTGGAGATGACGTCCAGAATCACGTTGAAGGGGATGAGAACGCCGATCATGAACAAGAGGGCCATGGTGTCCGTGAGGGAGAGCTTGACGGCCCCGTGGCCATAATAGAGGAGCCCAATGATGAGGGACATCGCGCAGGCCTCCACCCCGTGGATGAGGAGGGTTGGCAGGTCTCGGAAGTCATTGGAAATCTGACGACTTAAAAATCAAAAGGAAGAGATGCTAAGGGAACCAGATATACCAGCCCTGTGACCTTAAGAGTGTCACCTCATCTCTGCCCCCTCGCTCTCATCTGTAAAATAGAGGTAGTGACACCCACCTCACAGAGTTGCTCTGAGGTTTAAATTAGAAAACTGATGAAAATATTTGGCTTAGCGCCGCCTGTAGCTCAGTGGCTAGGGCACCAGCCACATACCCTGGAGCAGGTTCGAACCCAGCCCAGGCCTGCCAAACAACAATGACAAGTACAACCAAAAATAGCTGGGCGTTGTGGAGGGCACCTGTAGTCCCAGCCACTTGGGAGACTGAGGCAACAGAATCACTTAAGTCCAAGAGTTGGAGTTGTTGTGAGCTGTGATGCAACGGCACTCTACCAAGGGTGACAGAATAACATAGTGAGATTCTGTCTCAAAAAAAAGAAAAAGAAAGAAAGAAAGGAAATATCTGTCCCACAGTAGGTATGAAATACATGATTGGTACTTTTATTAATATATTAGCTTGGCAATTTTTTTTTTTTTTTGAGACAGAGTCTCACTCTGTCACCTTGGGTAGAGTGATGTGGCGTCATAGCTCACAGCAAACTCAAACTCTTGGGCTCAAGTGATCCTCTTGCCTCAGCCTCCCGAGTAGCTGGGACTATAATCAGTGTCCAGCACCACACCTGGCTAGTTTGTTTTTAGTAAAGACAGTGTCTTTCACTCTTGCTGGTCTTGAACTCCTGAGCTTAAGCAATCCACCTGCCTTGACCTCCCAAAGCACTAGGATTACAGGCCTGAACCACCACGCCCAGCCTTGCAATTTTACTTAAAGAAATTATCCTGAAAAAAAAAAAAATCTATTAAGTCCATAAAGATGCACAGACAAGGGGGCTTGCTGTAGCAGTACTTGTAACAGCAAAAGCCTGAAAATGATCTGGCCATCGATGTAGATTTGGTGGGTGAGTGGATCATGGTTTTGTCATCTGAGGAAGACACACCAGACAAAAAGTGGAGGCACTATCCTAACCGACAGGAAGCCAGTTACAGAATAGGAGGCAGAGTGTGATTCCACTCAGGTGTTCAAATGTTTACATGCACGGAAACACCTAGAAAGACACACACCAACCAGTTGAGTCTGGTTGTCTTTGAGAGCTGGTGTGACCAGGGCTTTCCCTTTCCACTTGAGATTCTCTTATATTGTCTAGATTTTTCAAGAGGACTCTGTGCTATTTCTATGGTCGGCCAACCAGTAAGGATATTTTAATTTTGCTTAAAGAATAAAAGAAAAGTGGGTGGGGCTTGGCCACATACACCACATACACCAAGGCTGGCGGGTTTGTGACCAGCCCGGGCCTGCCAAACAACAATAACTACAACAAAAAAATAGCCAGGTGTTGTAGTAGGTGCCTGTAGTCTCAGCTACTTGAGAGGCTCAGGCAGAGAATTGCTTAAGCTCAGGAGTTGGAGGTTGCCATGAGCTGTGACACCACAGCACTCTACCGAGGTGATGTAATAAGACTCTGTCTCAAAAAAAAAAAAAAAAGGGACCAATCCTGCCTGTAATCCTAGCACTCTGGGAGGCTGAAATAGGAGAACTGCTTGAGCACAGGAGTTTGAGGCCAGTCTGAGCAGGAGTAAGACCCCGTTTCTACTAAAAATAGAAAAAAATCAGTCAGGCTTTGTGGCAGGCACCTGTAATCCCAGCTACTCGGGAGGCTGAGGCAGGAGGATAGCTTGAACCTGGAGTTCAAGATTGCTGTGAGCCAGGCTGACACCGGCTCCATCGCATTCTAGCCTATAATAGAGTGAGATTTTTGTCTCAAGAGAAACAAACAAACAAAAAAGAATAAAAGAAAAGTAATGAGTGTTTTGCGTGTTCGTTCCAGTTTTTCAAATGAGTCTACCTCTTTCTTCTTCCCTCAAATTGACTTTAGATAGAAAGGACTTAATTTGATATACAAAGACTTTGGGGACCAGGGGGAAAGGAAAGGACGGACAGTTACCAGATCAGCGTGGTAAACTGCTGCACAGCCCCAGGAAACTCAGCGGGAGTTCGGAGGGCCTTGGTGTCCAGCGGGAGGGCCAGGCTGCTGAAGGGAGAGGATGAGCCTTGGTCAAGGGTGTGGCCACCTCTTGCACGCAGCGTCCTTCTCACAGCCCCAGGTCCCCCTTACCTCTGTGCACAAGGGCCCTCGTCGAGTTCCCTCACCTCTGCCTTCCACAGAAAGTCATCTAAGCCACGTGTTTTTTCTAAAAACAAGGCCGCAAGTGACTGAGCCGTCTCCCTGGTGGCCGCTTCCCGCTCTCTGCTGCGTCTGTCGATGCTGGTCAAGTCCACTGTGAGCAGAGGATGCGGGGCCATGGGCAGCTGGTCCCTGACACCCTGCCCACAATATTCGTCAGCCCCCAAGGGGCTTCAGGACATACTCCCCCCGCTCTGAGGGTGACCCATGAAGCAATGGTCGCAGCAAAGAGACAAAGAGAATCCTGGCCCCAACCCCCCACCCTGACCACATCTGCAGAAGCACGTGGAGGGTGGCGGATCCGGAAGCTGCAGACACCTTGAGCCCATGTCCCACCACTAAGGCTCATTTGGGGAACATCCCAGGACAGGTGAGGACTCACCTTCCAGGTGTGTCTGCCCGTGGGGAATAGGTGGCCTGGTCAAGGGGGCCTGGGAGCTGGGCTCCGCTAGTTCTATCTCATTGTAAATTCATAATTTGGCCTCATAAGCAGCCTGCCCAAACAGGACCATTTTTGGGTGGAGGGTTCCAGGGACCGGCCAACTCTAAGTGGAATTCTCACTGCCCCTCGGTCAGCAGCTCTGCCCCAGGGAGGGAGCTGGAGAACAAAGCTGACCAGCACCCTCCCCCTCAATCTGGGGGGACACTAGCCTGTGAGGAGCACCTGGCAGCTCCACACCACAGACCTCCTCTTATAGCCTCTGCCTCAACCCCCAAGGACCTGGCAGGGAGGGTCCAGAAAAGGTGGACCCCAGCTAGCCACAGCCAGGGCCTCCCTCTGCTCTCCTTACTCCAGGCCCACGGCTGCCCCCCAGCCCTTCCTCAGAGGCTTGGTTTGGTTGGGGGTGACTTCTTCACCTCTCTTCCTCTTCCCTCTTCCATTTTCTTTTCTTTTTTTTTTTTTTTTTGCGGTTTTTGGCTGGTGCTGGGTTTGAACCTGCCACCTCCGGCATATGGGGCTGGTGCCCTACTCCTTTGAGCCACAGGCGCCGCCACTCCCTCTTGCATTTTCACAACACATCTCAAGACAGGATCTTGTCTGGATGGGTCTGATAAATCATGAGGTGTCTCTCTCGTGTGCAGGACTATAGCTTGAAACACCAAATTTTCTGGGTACCTCAAGGCCCCATATAGTTCTTGCACCCCAGATTGGTGAGAGGTTCCTGACCAGGGCCCATAGGCAATAATATGACACTTGAATAATAATATAAAATAAAGGAAAGGCATTTTCAGGCCTACTTCGTGCGTTTGACCTCTATTAACCCCTGACCAGGGTTACTGCAGGTCGCTTCCTGGCAGCCAGGCTGACAGGTGCCCTTTGCCAGGGGTGGCTGGCCTGAGGACGACACACTGGTAGGAGCCAGTCTGGCACCTGAGCACAGCGAGGGCGATGACCTCTGAGTGAATTCATGCCAAGTCTGAGTACACAGGGCAAGGGGCGGCCAAGCCCCTGGGGCGGGGTGGAAGATGGTTTAGGATGCCAGGACTCAGGATGGGCTGCTGACGCAGGAGTCAGGGTTGGGGGCTGAACACCCAGCCCAGTTCTGTGCCTCACACTCTTTGGACTCTGGTCTTTCCCTCTGTAAAGACAGAGACACCCTTGGCCCAGTAGGAATGTGAAAGTCAAACAGGAGACCCTCTGGATCCTGACACTTTGGGACCCAGCACATGCCTTCAAGGAGATGGTCCCTATCATCAAGTTTATTAGTGAGGTTCTTGCTACCCTTGCCATCCCAGGAGGAAGCTGAGGCTCCTGGTAACTTAAGGGACAAGTCATGTAGCCGCTGTACCCTAGTACAACAGTCCTGCCTGTCCAACAGCCACACCTGTCCTGACACTCGAAATCCAGCTTCCTGCTTTCAGATACTGGGAAGGCAAGTACCCCCCATCACCCCATGAAGGAACGTGGCTCCTGCTCTCCTGAGCGTAACATGCTGAGACCTCAGGACCCACTCGGAAGGCATGTCTGGGGCTGCCAGAGCAAGTTTCCTGTTCAGAGATTCATTGGCCAAGACCACTGACAGGACCTGAGCCAGCCCGTGCCCTGCCCCTCTCTGCACCTGCACCTCAGGCCTACTCCTCTGTGGGGTCACCAGGGCACAGTCTTAGGATTTCGTGGAGGCTTTCTGACCTTAAAGACCCCCAGTTTCCTTGCAGAGTTGGAAGAAGGGCCAGAGTTGAGAAGTTAACCCGACCCCCCTGGGATTCTGCCCCTCCTGTCCCTGAGCTCCCGTGAGTTTCTAATCTGTCACGCACAGAAGGGTGGCTCTTTGTCAGCGGCTGCTCTGTTCACGTCCTCATTTCCAGCACCTGATACCTGGCGCACTGACCCACGTCCTCTGCTCTGCTCTGCCCAGAGCCACCTCCCCTTCCTCCTTTCCTGAAGCCCCAGCAGGTTTCCTCCTGAATCTTTCTAGCAGGCTCTGGCGGTGTCTGGGGCACAGTTCCTGGCTGCTGGCCTTGCTGTCTCACCATAGAAGTCAGCGGGGTTGCTGTAGCGAGGACAGGGGTGGCCAATGGCCGTGAAATACTGGACCATGTGCTGCGCTGCCCCCAGGTAGACGGTGGCGCCAGATGTCATGAGCAGGACCAAGTCAAACAGCCTGAAGATGTCGGACCGGGGCTGGTGCAGGGAGAGGAGCACCAGCCTGTTGCCCTTGGCCAGCCGGGACAAGGTCTTCACCAGGTTGTGGGCCGTGAAGCTGTCGAGCCCAGAGGTGGGTTCATCCAGAATCAGGATTCCTTCCCAAAAGAGAGGGGCCTGGGGAGTTAGCCGGACTCTGGCTGGACCAAGCCACACCGAGCTGGGGATGCAGGCTCCACCTCACTGCCCCCTCTGGCCCCCACACCCCTCACCTGGATTCCACAGGAGCTGGACCCCGATGCTGACTCTCCTCCGCTCGCCCCCCGACACCCCCCGCAGGTACGCGTTGCCCACGGGTGTGTCTGCACACTGCCGCAGCCGTAGCTCAGCAATCACGTCCTCCACCTGCAGGGGAAGGGCAGCTCTGAGGCCACCTCCGAGGGCTTTCCTTTGGGCAGGACGTGTCAAAACTCTTGCTCCACTGGTTTGGTTTTAAAGGAAAGGACCAGCACCGGGCTGAGGACAGGGGGAGCCCCTAGTGGACTTGTTTGGGGAGTGGACGGTGAGCTGAGTTGCTTGCCTATGTCTGGGCCCTGAGGCCGGGCAGGGAGGGACGGGGCTTACCCTTTTGTCACGCTGAGCCTGGGAGAAGGATCTGGGCAGGCGCATCTGGGCAATGAAGGCCAGGGTCTCTCGGACGGTCAGGTTGGGGAGCAGCTGGTCATGCTGGCGCACGTGAGCCACACACTTCCTCACCAGCTGAGGCGTGCTGGGCTGCCCATTGATCCAGATCTGGCCTGACCTGATCTTGCCGCCGTGGCCTCGGTTGGTGATCACGTCCAGCAGTGAGGCTCTCCCACAGCCTGTGAAGCCACCAGGGACATCCCTGAGAGCAGAGCTTCTGTGGGGTCAGCCTGGCAGCCACTGCTCCCTGCACACTCTCTGCACTCTGGACGGCTCTGTCCTTGCAGAGATGACCAGCCCCTAGAGAGGTGGCCCGGCTTCTAGATTAGATGGGGTGGACCCAGCTTGTGGAGCTCTGTGGCCAGCTTGAGAACCCTTGGGTGTCTGGGGACACCTTGATACTGGGGCTGTAGGCCAGGTTAGTCAATAGCTGCATGACAAGAGAGGGTGGGGGTCCTGGCTGCCATAGGCCTGTGGTAATCAATGCCATTTCTCCCCAGGCAAGGCCAGTGTTAACTATTTTTGGCTGGCAAACATACCAGCAACATCTCATTATTCAATGTCATTTGGCTCAGAACCTGGCTTTGTGAGGACTGAGTTAGAGCATTTATAGAATAGAGCATTTATTAAAAAATGCAAAACCAGAACCTATTTTGAGAAATAAGGGAGAAAAAAAATAGAGAAATAACAGATGTGGAAATGATTTTTAAACTATAGCACAACGCTCACAAATGTTCTGAATCTATCTACATGCTTCCCTCTCTTATTTTTAATCAGTGGTACTTTTTAACTCTCTTTAAAGAAAAGATCCATTGTGTTCAAGTTAGCACCATCTACTTCTGAATGATGTACCCATCGTTGATTCAGGGAAGTCAGCATCAAATCAGATCTAATTTCCAAAAGCATTCCACGAGGCTTTTTTCAATAGCTATTTAAAACTCTAGCCTGAGCAAGAGAGAGATCCCGTCTCTACTAAAAATAGAAAAACTAGCTGGGCGTGGTGGTGGGTGCCTGGAACCCCAGCTACTCAGGAGGCTGAGGCAGGAGGATCGCCTGAGCCCAGGAGCTTAAGGTTTCAGGGAACTCTGATGGTGCCGCTGTACTCTAACCTGGGCGACAGAGCCAGACTCTCAAAACAACAACTAAGTGCAAATCGGGCTCCAGCACTGAGAAGATCTCCCTATCAGAGAGCTGGGAATGAGCTCCTTCCCCTGGGTGGGGTTTGGGTTCCCTACTATATTTTCCTTGTGGAGAGCAAGTTTTCCAATTTGTTTTCAAATAAGGAAAGTGCCGATAAACAACGCATGACAAGTCCTCTTTGCCACATGCCACACAGCACCCTGCATGCAGCCTCACAGCACCCAGCACAAAAACCAAAAGCAGAAAAACAGCCTCAGGTGATACTTCTGGTTACTGCCCAGAGACTGTCAGGGAGAAAGGAGCCTGCACACCGCCTCCTGGGCACACTTCATTTAAGCTTCTTCAGCACTAAGTGGAGCAGATTAGCCGGCAGAGAAACCAGGGAATAGGGCTTCCATCCCGGCTCTGGGAGTGCGGGGGACTTCACCAACATTCACAGGTGCTGCAAGAGTCCCACTCGGAGAGCAGGAAGGCCACATTTTCTAAGCAAAACATAGAGCTGCGAGCAGCCTTCCCAACAGAGGATGCCTGGTCCACTGAGGCAGTCCCTCTATGAACCAGGAAGAAAATCCATAGGCATTCTGGACCCTTGTGAAATGGCTGGAATCAGTACATTCATTAATTAAAAAACACTTTTGGCATTGCTGATTCTGTAGAAGAAACTAAAATACTGGGGGCTGCTTTTATTTATATTTGTAAAATTATGACCAGCATTCTCTCTGTCTGTGTGTGCGCAGTGAAAGTCACAGGAAGTATAACTGATAAATCTAAGAAATCATTTTTATAATTTCATGCCTGGCACAGTGGCTCACACCTATAATTCTAGCACAGTGGAAGGATCCCTGGAGCGCAACAGTTTGAAACCAGTCTGAGCAAGAGTGAGACCCCTGTCTCTTATTTATTGATTGATTTTTTTTGAGACACAGTCTCAAGCTGTTGCCCTGGGTAGAGTGCTGTGGCATCACAGCTCACAGCAACCTCAAACTCTTGGGTTTAAGCTATTCTCTTGCCTCAGCCTCCCAAGTAGCTGGGATTATAGGCACCTGCCACAACGCCCAGCTATATTTTGGTTGTAGCTGTCATTGTTGTTTGGCAGGCCCAGGCTGGATTTGAACCCACCAGCTCTGGTGTATGTGGCTGGCGCCTTAGCTGCTTGAGCTACAAGCTCTTAGCCCCACCCCCCATCTCTTCTTTTTTTTTTTTTGTAGAGACAGAGTCTCACTTTATCACCCTCGGTACAGTGCCCTGGTGTCACACAGCTCACGGCAACCTCCACCTCCCGGGCTTAGGTAATGCTCTTGCCTCAGCCTCCCTTGTAGCTAGGACTACAGGCTCCCCTGTCTCTTCTAAAAATAGAAAAGGTAACTGGGCGTCATGGAGGGTGCCTGTAGTCACGGCTACTTTGGGAGGCTGAGGATCACTTAAACCCAGAAGTTTGAGGTTGCTGTGAGCTAGGCTGACCCCATAGCACTCTAGCATGGGCAACAGAGTGAGATACTTTCTAAAGGAAAGAGGGAGGGAAGGTGGTAGGAATGAATGAATGAATCAGGTTGGGCAAAGTGGCCCATGCCTGTAATCCCAGCACTCTGAGAGGCTGAGACAAGAGAATCACTTGAGTCCAGGAGTCTGAGCTGTGATGCCACAGCACTCTACTGGGCGTGACAAAGTGAGACTCTGTCTAAAAAAAAAGAAGAAAGGAAGAGAGAAATCATTTAAATAATTTCAAGTACCATTAGATCCTATAATTCTTCTACTAGGTATTTACGCGAAGGAAAAAAAGATGTTATAGTAAAGACACTTGAACTTAAACGTTCGTAGGAGCACAATTCACAGTTGCAAGGATGTGGAAACAACCCGTATGTCCACGGATACCTGAATAGATTAATAAAATATGGTCTCTGTATCCCATGGAGTACTACTCAGCGATAAAGGAGATGACGATCTAGTATCTTTTGTAACAACCTGGATGAAATTGGAGACCATTCTCCTAAGTGAAGTATTGCAAGAATGGAAAAACAAACACCACATGTACTCCATGCTAAGTTGGAACCAGTTGATCAACACCAATGTGCTCAGTGAATTTCTAGTAGGGAGGAGAGGAAGAAGGAGGAGGTCATCACACACGTTCTGAGTGAAGGGCACACCTGTGACTTTGACTTAAAATTCACAAAAGCAAAATACGTAACCAAAATGTAGGTACCCTCCTAATGTGCTGAAATGAACTTTCTTGAAAAACGAAAAAATAATAACTTTAGCTGTTAAATTAAATTTGGCTTGAGACTGCTTCCGTATTTGGAGTTCCTTTGGAGGGAAGGGCAATGTTGGTGAGTAAACAAACGGTAACCTAACCGTGAGACAGAGGTTGGCTGAGACAAATTGCAGAGGCTCAGCCAATCTTGACAGCCAAACTTCAGACGATCACAAGTTATCAACTGGCAGATGAACGGCCTTCTCGGATTATACCCAAATACTAGTCACTCCAAGTTGTAACCAATCAAGCTGGTTCTGCATATCCTTTTTCTGAGCCTTTCTTGGCCCTGAATGCTGCCATATGCAAGGATCATTGTTTGCTCAAATAAACTTTGCTCAATTGTATTTGTCTAAAGTATTTCTTTTTGAGACAGAGTCTCACTATGTCGCCCTGGGTAGAGTGCTGAAGCATCACAGCTCACAGCAACCTCCAACTCTTGGGCTCAAGCAATTCTCTTGCCTCAGCCTCCCAAGTAGCTGGGACTACAGGAGCCTGCCACAGCGCCCGACTGTTTATTTTCTTTTTTGGATGCAGTTGTCATTGTTGTTTGGCAGGCCCAGGCTGGATTCAAACCCACCAGCTCAGCTCACCCTAGCCGCTGAGCTACAGGTGCCAAACCTAAAGTATTTCTTTTAACATAGTGAAGTGAACTTGAAGCCAAACAACCCTGAACCTAGAGTCAAAAGATCTAGAAACTATTTAATATAATTCCTGCTCAATCTCTCTGAACTTCACTTTCCTCAACCACAAATCAGGGCTACTAAGAGTTTGAGGGTTGTCTGTACTGAGTATTAATCATCGTGATGCTAAGTGGGGCCCATGTGTCTCCTAGATGCTCAATTCAGAAAGAAAAGGCAGGTAGAACAAGAAGAGCTACCAGAAATTACAAATAAAAATAAAATACTAGGTCCATGAGGGAGCCACTCTTTTCTTCTTCAGATCAAGATTTCAGGGATAGGGCCAAAGTGGGAGGGACTTACTGACCACACGTTGGTCCAGTTACAAAGAGCACTTGCTCATAGGATGTCATTTTGATCTTTGGTTCGACAATAAACAGCTTCTCTATCAGAAGAATGTAAAAGCTTGGAGCAGGTGTCCAAGAAGTTGAGTAATTGCTATCTCTGGAAATGATTAATTAAAAGGTATAAAGTGCTCTAAGACTACGTAAGGGTGTTCCAGGGAGAAATGCCTTGATGTGAGAAGCAGAAGGCCAAAGCTCTGGTTCTAGCTCTGCATTAAAAGTGTATTTTTTTTTTTTTTTGAGACAGAGCCTCAAGCTGTCACCCTGGATAGAGTGCTGTGGCATCACAGCTCACAGCAACCTCCAACTCCTGGGCTCAAGCGAGTCTCCTGCCTCTGTCTCCCAAGTAGCTGGGACTACAGG
>CAUYON010110505.1:0-10456 GCA_963573935.1 Arctocebus calabarensis | reverse complement strand
AGGCATTGAGCTTGCAGCAATGACAGCTATTGCAGACACAGACACCGTCCTGCCCTCCCAAATCTTAGATTCCGCTCGGGCTGTGGAGGAGCAAAATGATGGGACCAACCTGAGCATGGTCATTCCTGGAAGCGTTAAGCTCGTGAAGAAAGGGAGGCAGGAGCGTGAGGGATATTTCAGGTGGGATGTCCCGATGGTCCCTCCGAACAGATCACTCATATTCAAGCTACTAAGAGCCCAGGGATGGCCTGGGGTGGGGGGCACAGAGGTCCTACCATGGGGACAGGCTGAGCTGGAGGACCAGGAGGCCAGCAAGCGGCATTTCAGGGAGATGGGAGGAAGGAGAGCGGTACAGGATGTGGTGGGGAGCGAGGGAGGGCCCAGTGCACCGCGGTGAGAGCTGTGCTCTCGAGCAGGAGAGGCCAGGGACGATGGCCGCCTATGCCCAGGTGCTGAGTCAGGAGCGGCCAGTGTCCACCTGTCCTCAGGCTCCTCTCAGCATCACAGAGACCTGTGGGCAGCAGCTGAAGTTCCAGGTGAGAGGCTCCCTCAACTTTAACCACGAGACTCACACGCGAGGCCCGAACGCACTCAATATCCCTGCACAACCCAGAGCTTTATCGATTCCTTGGGAAATAAACCACAATTATTTTTTAAAATAGATGGTGTATTTGTCTAGCCTCTGAAGCAGTTCATACTCCAATGGATAAAGTGTCAGGAGGAAAATCAAAGAAAATGGCAGTGTCCATATCTCAGATAGATTTTTTGTGCGGGGCAGGGGGTATTGTCAATGTGCAAACAACTCGCAGAGAAGCTAAGGGGGACAAGGAGAAGCCCCCTGGCCAGTCCCCTGAGAAACGACCAGGGTAGGCCAGCTGCCGCTTCCTCCTGCTGGCTTCAGAGCACCTCAGTTTCTCTTCTGAGGAGACCCAGGGGACAGGTGCATCCTCTCCCTCTGTGAAGCGCCAGGGGCACTGACGCCATCCACCTGCTCCCAGGTATGAACACGCCCCTGGCAGGGCCAGAGGCCAGCCTGCCTGGACGCTCAGGGAAGCTGCTTTATTCCCTTACACACTTGAGAGAGACTCAACTGGGCTTCTGCCGAGGGAGTCTGGGTTCGTGCAGGGGTGTGGGTGTGCGCCTTCAACGCAGAAGGAGCCATCAGCAGACTGGTCTGGACCCAGACAAAGCACCGTAATCTCAGGCCGGGGCCATTCCACAGCTGCGTTTTACGTGGGCCATGTGTTACTTGGGAGGGTGACTGTTCAGTGAGGAAGCTAGGGTCAGTTCTGCCCCGCCCGCCCCCCGGTGGCATATAGAGCAGGTCCCGGGGCAGCTTTGCAGCGTTTGATTGCATTCGCACGGAGCCCCCTCCTCCTGCCAGCCGCGCCCAGACTGTCCTCACCTGTGTGTATCCTCAGGTGGACCTTCAGGTGATGCGAGGTACGGAACGTTTTCCCACAGTACGGACAGTCCTTCATGGCCGAGCCCAGGCTCCGGTCGCGAAGCAGTGCGGGCTGCGGGGCGCCGGCCGATCTCCCAGCCTCCTCGCCGATGTCTGCAGCGAAGGAGAAACGTTCTCACGTCACTTCGGCACATGTCAGGAGCTGTTCGCACCGAAACTGCTAACACCGCACAAAGTTAAACATGTCGATCCTACACCTGTCTGTTTCATTCTTTCAATCTGACAGAATGCTGACAATTCATGTATTTTCTTGTTATTCTCTTAAATTATTTCATCTTTCCTATCATCATTTTAAGCGGCATATGGTACCTTTATATTGAACTGAATTAAACAAGAAAAGAAACAGCTGTGTCAGCAGCTGGTTTGATTTCTTCTTTTGCTTAGTTCCTATTAAATATTTTTTTTCCCCAAAAGTTTAAAAAATGGTTGTGTTTGTTGAATCTGATTAATTTATAATATGGACTCGCTGGGAAGTTCAACTATGAGACTGAAATCATATTTGCATCAGAGCAAGCAACAAATAAAAAAAAAAATAACGTGTCTCAGCTGAGTCTTTAAGACATGCAGACATACAGCTATTTTGGGACAGGAAAGAAAATTATCCCAAACTGATCATTTCTTCCTTGTAGAGTCTTGTATCCATCGCTGGCTGGTGTAATCTCATGAAAGGGAGAAGAAAAAGCGTGGAAATGTAGTTCCACAATTAGCCCATGATAAACATACAGTGACATATTCAGAGTCATAGGCAGAAGTCAGCTGCAAAGCTCCCGCAAACTCACAGCACTGCAGTTAAATCTTTGAGCGGTGACTTGAGAACTTCCTCTGTAAAGTATCAATACAAATTTTCCTTCCTGCTGTTATTTGTTATGTAACCCAAACCATTAGAAAATGGAATAAAATTTACATATGGATGCCTTCCGCACAGAAATGATGGGACGTAATAGTAAATAAAACTGTGGGAATATCTAATGCTTGGAGATGTGTTTTTGCAACCCCGTGGGCCTCACATCACAGTGAGGTGACATCAGGGGACCAGGATGGGAGCTGGGAATTTGCGTCTCAGAGGAGGGGAGACAAAGCAGCCCTTTCTGGACGAGTCCCGGGCCTCCCTGCAGAGCTGGAGTTGAAGGCCTGGCATGGAATCCGAGCTCCTGAGACTCCGGGGTCCTTGCCGTAGCTTCCAGCCCACCCTCCAGGCCTCATAGTAAATCCCACTAGGAGAACAAGGGAACCTTCTGGGATAATGAGCAGATCTGTGAGTTCTGCAGAGATCAGAATAAATAAGATTTGTACCTTCCGAGCAATGGAAAATGCAAATTGCTTTTATTCTGTGACATCGGTCCCTGGTGTTCTCTGCTAACAGCCAAAAGGGACAGACTTATAGGCCATGAGCGGGATGTAGGCAAACACACTTAATTCTTCTATGGACGTTTGTTCCAAGCAACTGTGGAAACCCTTTGGCTTAGAGCAACCTCTCTGCAATTAAACTATGTATGACCGTCTCATCACCCTGGAAAATTTCTTTGACGGCTTACTTTTAAATTCTGTTCTCCCCACCCCTCTTAACCAGCCTTGTAAGAACTATTCAAAGGATATAATTACCTAGCTTTTAAAAATATTTTTTGCTCCGTAATTTTGCACAAGTAGAAGGACCAGGCTCAATCATGTCTAGAACTCATCATCACCCACCTTACCCCATGGAGCCCTAGATCGTGTTTGTCCAAAAGAAGATGGAAAGACCCAGGCATTAGGCCCAGGGAAGTGTGTTAAAATCTCAGCGGACCCTCCACACCCTGCAGGCTGAGCCCCCAGGGGCCGGAGACAGAAGGAGTTTACTGATGGGCCCACAAGAGCAAAAGAGCCCATTCCAGGTCAACCACACTCTGAGTGAAAGCAGCTGGGGCGCCCTCGCCATCAGCCCCTCCTCTTGCCCCGCCACTCCCACCGGCACACACTGCCTTTGCCTCCCCCCATCTCTCAGCTTCCCTTCTGCTGGGATCACAAGGTCAGCTTAACACAATGATGAGCCTGGTTAAAATCCTGCCCAAATGCCCCTGGCAACAGAGTCAAGACATCCAGTAGAAGTTAGGAGGCCAATAGCTGTTGATTTGAACAATACGCAGGACTTAAGTGTCCTGGGTGTGGTTTTCGGGATGGAGGTACGGCAGGTGCACCCTCTCTAAGTTAAATTCCTGCAGGGCCCCATGCAACAGGACCTGAACCTTTCCCCCAAAGCTCCCTCCAAAGCACCCTCCAAAACAACCTGTCCACAGCAGCAGCAAGGTGGCAGTTGTAATGGAAGCCATGGAGGGATGACGGAGGGCACATCCCCACCAGAGCTGTGGGGGATGCCCTGCCCAGGGCGCATCACAGACACTCACAGAGCCAGGCGGCTGGCATGCTCGGGCACGCTCCACAGAAGTTGAGGACCAGCTATGCCTCACTGCGTGTCACTCTAAGTGACGGCCTGTATCTGTTTCCCTTTTATCTTTCTATCTTGGATATGTGTGGCCCAATAAAAAGAATAAATTTGTAAGATAAACAGCTTTCTTTGCAGATTTAAGAGTCTAATTTTCACTTTACACAGAAATGGTTTTTTTTGGAGAGCCCGAAGGCCGATGGCGTTTACTCGTAGACTAATCCTGCTGGAGAAACAAACGCGGAGCAAGAGGAAGGGCACTTGTGGGTGGTCCCAGGAAATGTCCAGAGATGCAGTAAAGCCCAGTGAAGCAAAGGCTGGGGATGGGGTGGCCTGGCCACACACTCACAGGGTCCAAGCCTGCGCCTGGGTAGATGTTGGCAAAGCCCAATGAGCTGAATTCAGCCTGGCCCCACCAAGAACCCAGGAGTCGGGAAAGAGGTGGCTGCTCATTGATTGCTTCTGCAGGTAGAGGATGAAAGCCCCCACGCCCCCCGACTATAGGATTGAGTCCTGTATCACTTCATCTGGAATCCCACCCTGTCGGCCACGTGGAGGTCAGTAACTGGTCCCAGTTGCAGAGAGGCTAGCTCTTCCCCGGCCACTCCAGGAAGCAGCTGGCAGAAAGAGATGCAATACAAAGAAATTGTGCCTGTGATCCTTTGTCAGACTGTTTGTTGATTGGTTTGAACTTTCTTTTGTTTGTTTTAATTTTCACCTTTCTTTCCCCCCATCTTGCAGTATTTCCCCCTTCCTCTTAGACTGTTTCCCTGTGTGTGCTGGGCACGCTGACAGTGGGAGCATGCACAGAGGTCAGCCGCGGGTCTCCTTCTGCTCCTCCTTGCTCATCTGAGAAAGCAGCTTCTAGACCATTTAGGTGGTTTTCAACCTTCCTAACACCGCGACCCTTTAATACAGATGTTGTCATCATGCCAGGGACTAGTATGTGGGCGTATCTGCATGTGGGCAGACCCGCCTGGAGACGGATAGAGGAACGGTGTCTGAGTTCCTAAGACCATTGGAAATGTGTGTTTTCCGACCCCCAAAGGGGTCACGACCCAAAGGTTGAGAATCGCTGTTCTAGACAGTGAGCTGGCCCTGGGAGCAAGGCATTGGGCTGCGGCTGGTCGGCTGTCTTCTTGCAGCCTCCAAGTGATGGAAAAATAGCTAAGGAACAGCTCCCGTGGCCCCTGCTTCTTCTTGACCCCAGCAAATAACATGAGATCACGTGTTCAGAGGGGATGTTCGGTACGGATGCAACCATCACTGTCCAGAAGGACACAGGCTGTGTGTATGACCCTCCCAGAGTTTCAGCCAAGAACAAGTGACTTGAACTAGGTATCCAACAACTTTGCCAGCTTTCCCCCTTGCCTACAAGCTAAAAGCAATTTGCTAAAAGAAAAAGGAGAGGAATCCAAGTCATTGCAAGAACGTGTTTTCGGGGGTAAGGAGATACCGGACAACAGGCCTTTCTGATTTTGTCTGGTCAGAGTCAGTTTCCTGTTTTCTATGTTTCCAATTGCTTGGTCCAATCCTCCAAGTGTGAGGTGGCATTTGCCTAGATGAAGGCGACATTAAGGTCTATATAGTCCCCAGGTATTCACAGGGATGGTGGAAGGGAGGGCCCATCTCTGTGGAGGCCCATTGGTGAAGGAGGAGCTGGGAGATGTTAAAAATGGCCCCGGAGCATCCTTGAATCGGAGCATCTTAGAATCCTCACTGTCAACTGAAGCACCAACTGGAAGCACCACACAGACAGAAAAACAGGTGCTTAGAGAGACAGACAACTTCCAGAAGTTAAAGCCTAGACACACATCACATACTTTTAGTAGCTGCCTGGAACCGTTCCCGAGACTGGCTATCTCCTCGTACACAAACACGATCTGAATTACGGGCGCCTCGTTACATGCTTAACCTTATGCACATGTGGTGTCTCTGGAATTAAAAAACTGCTTTATGAAACGCTTTTCTACTTTGAGGGTAGGTTTTTCCTCCAGGCTGTCTTTAAACACTGAGTTTCCTTGGTATTATATTTAAAATGGCATCTTTGTCAAGACAGCTGACTCAGGAGGTGGAATCGTCCTTCTGGGTTCCTAAAGCCTGGCTGTGCACAGGCAAGTCCCTTCACCCCATCCCTACCCTTGGCTCCCATCGACCTATGAGGATTAAACCTCCTGGGATCCTTTAGCTCTGGTTTCCTGTAATCCTAAGAAGCCGGATGCACACCCCAATCTTTCCTACTGCCACTCTGACCTCACCCGACAGCCACATAAGACACCAAGCCTGAGTCTTAAACAGATGGGAAAAAATGGCTGTGAAAGGCACAGCAAATGCTCCCTACATAGTCCAGGTACGCCTACATTTCCCGGACATTTCCCTACGTCCCTTGTACCACATGGGTATCAAGTGCCTATTCCTGGTTAGCGTAGGAAGGAGAGGCAGAGGAAAGAGTGAACCGTGCCTTCGCCTTCCTCCCCTCCCCAGAGATGGAGGGTGTCTGGGTCGCTGCATCAACACATGGATAATGGATGCCAGCTGGTGCCTGGGTGGCTGCATCACCGCCTGGATGCGAGCTGGTGCCTGGGTGGCTGCGTCACCGCATGGATGCGAGCTGGTGCCTGGGTCACTATGTCACCGCATGGATGGGAGCTGGTGCCTGGGTCTCTATGTCACCACATGGATGCGAGCTGATGCCTGGGTCGCTGTGTCACCACATGGATGTGAGCTGACCCACATCAGATCATTCTAAATAATAAACAAATCTGGTGACTGTGATGTTAAGTCATGGAGAGCCGGGGAACTGCCTTTGTGGGAGGAGATTGTTAATGGAGTAAGAAGAGGCAACTTTCTACTGGCACTGGACTTCTGGGTTCATCCTCAGTCTTCCAGGGAGTCCTATGAATTCACAGAAGGAGGAGAGAGCACTAAAAGCCAGAGGGAGAGAAGCCAAAAGAGGCAGAGTGAGATAAAAAGGAGGAAGGACAGAGACTCTTCTTACATAACACACATTCTCCGTTCTCACTTCCTCCTGACCTCTGTGCAACCTTACCCCTCATGGGGCCAGGAGTAAGTACATTTCGGAAAGATTTCCATTAAAACAAATTAGAAGAGTGATATTGATGATGATAATGGTGGCAGAGGTGATAAGGTCCCGGCACTGAATGGAAAATTACCCCAGCAACCCCACTTGGGTAAGGTGGCTCTCTATACACCTGGGGGCTTCCGACTTTATGGGAGAAAATGCCATGGTATTTTAATTTCCATGGAACTTCTCATATAACAGGAAAAATACATTTTCCCAAATGAGTTGTCAGCTAATTCTGAAAGAGCATCTCAAAAATCACAGCTCTCGCTTCATTAACAAAGAAAAAGACTATTTGTGAAGTCTAAGAGGTGAGTAAACAGATCAGTGGGACGCCAGAAAACACACAGATCCCCATGCTTGAAAATCTCTTTGGGGGCAAGAAAAATACTAATACCTTGAGAAAGTCTGAAGGAATATACAGTTACTTTTTAAAAGCTTAACACTTTCCCTTACTTTGCAAACTTTACAATTAACAGATCTTGAAAACACAAGAATCACATTGGTGTAGAGATTCCTAGTTAAGTGAGGTGCTCCTTTTATTTAAAAAAAAAAATTTAAAATTAACTATATGCATACAAAAGCTAATGTTACTGTAAAGGGTTCTACTTAACTCTTGGAAGACCCAACTCATGCCTTGGGTCAGTATTACCTTGGTATCTCTGTTGTTTCATCAAAGTTCTCAGTTTGGCGACAGCCATGTATGGTCATGTTAAAGCGCTGAGCATCCGTAGGCATTGATGAAAGCATTTGTTTAAATAAAGAGCTATTTTAGAAAAGGACGTCCACTTGAAACAAGGCTACAGGCTGCTTCCTTTTGGGTCAGTGGGGTGAGGCAGTAAGAGAAGGTAAAATGTTCCCTGGGTCACCATTTCTCACCTTCCACCCAAGCCCAAACCTGAGCAGAATTCCTTCTATTTGCTGTGGCAAGAAATTGGGAAATTAGGTCATCAAAAGGCTGAACTTTTTTTTCCCCAAAAAAACAAGCAAAAAAAAAAAATTTAAGCTACCAGGATTTCAAATAGCTTCTCTAAAGCAACATTTTGATGAGTTAAGTGAAAATGAATCAATCAGAAACACTTGGACACAATTTTCCTTAAAATACACAAGGGCTTCAAAATTGAGAACGGTGGGTCAAGTGTTGGGTTTCTGATTTTGCCAAGCCCAGTGTCTTCCTTGGGGGAAGGGCCTGTGGAACTCCCCTGCTGGTGATGGGGCCACCTGGGCAGGTTCTCTTTCTTTTGGCCTGAGGTGATACTTCTGCCAATAATACCTCTGCAATCCCCAGGCTGTCCTCTCTTGCCAAGACCCTCCGGGAGGCTCTCGTGGGCAGGCAAGGTGCTCCTAGTCCCCAGGCCAGGGACGGTCCCATGGATGCAGCAGGCACATTTGGGGATTCATGGAGTAGACCCAGGACAGGACACCAGGGGTGCTGTGCCTCTTTGGGTTCTGCACACCCATTTCATCCTTTGTCCTGGTCACAGTGGGCCGGACCCCACCCCAGAGACCATAGGGTGAATCTGTGCAGGGCAGGATCATCCATGAACCTGGCTTTGGTGAGAAGACACAGACCATAAACCGGAGAATGGGGCTGGAGAGGATTAGCCCCAGGAGCTGCTGTCTCCTGGGAACAGCCTTGCCTTGAGTGTAGGGAAGGCACCACCCACTGGTCCCCTCACTCTTTAGAAAAACCTCCAGCTCCTTCTCAAGATGTCCAGCTGCTGCCCAAGGAGCCCCTACTGCTCTCACCTCACCTCCAAGCCAAGTGTGCCCCAGCTCCCCCCACCCCCCGATCCTCCTAGGCTGGGCTTCAACTTGGGGCTTTGTTCCTGCCCCCACCCCGCCAAATTCTCTCCCCCAAAGGGTCCGTGAGTAGTTCATTCCTTCAGGCTGCCACGTCCCCAAGAGGCTGCCCTGACCACACTGTGAAGGAATCTCCCAGCTCTCAGGGTTACGCTGCCCCTCCTCTGCTCCTTCACTGCACACCTGGCCGGCCCCTTGCAGACCCTAACCTGCATGGAGCTGCTCACTGCCTATCCCCTCCCTGGAGAATGGGGCCGTCATGATGGCTCACCACGAAGTCCGGGTCATGTGGGAGAGAGATCCCCAGCTCACAGCAATGCTCCATACCTACTTATGAATAAATGAGAACACCAGAGGTGGCAAGTAAATTGCAATTCAGATACTAAGACAGCTCCTGACTGCGGAAGGAAGTGGCCCGGGGCACTATCAAAATACCGGCTATGCTCCAAAGTAGCCAGTGCCTTCAGGACGCTGGAGTTTGATGCCAGCAAGGTGAGGAGACCTGGTTGTGCCTAGAGAGGCTTCCTGAAGGAGGTGGCCTCAAGTGTCACCCAGTTCTCTCTCCATCCAGGTGGAAGGAACCGGAAACTCACAATTATATAACCGGCAAGGCTAGGAGCAAGCTCCCTAGAAGGCCAAGTTGAGGTGCTGAGTCTGGCACCTTGCACCATCCCCTGTTCTCAGATCTCAGCTCAAACAGATCTCCCTGTCGAAAGAAGAAACACCATCACCTAAGCCTGAGAGGTATTCATTCACCGAAGAATAGAGGAAAACGAATATTTTTAAAGTAATCTATGGTCCAATTACTATGATAATTACTATAAAATATTCCTTATGCTTTTGTTTTTCATATTTCAAATTAAGTACCCCCCTTTTTTAAAAAAGAAAAAAAAAGAAAACTATAGAGGCCTTTACTTTCAGTAAAGCATAAATTCCCAAAAGATTTCTACATAATTTATTTTCCTTAAAAAAAAAAAAAAAAGCTATAGCTTTTAAGATCCTCTTAAGATAATTTATAGTCCCCTCCTGCATGGGTGGGGGTGGAGGTGGGGAGAAGGTTGGGGAAATGCAGCTGCCAGAATTCATATCTAAACAACACTCAGGACAAGCCGGACACATCTTTTCTTGTTTTTTTTTTTTTTTTGAGACAGAGCCTCAACCTGTCATCCTGGATAGAGTGCTGTGCCATCACAGTCCATGGCAATCTCCAATTCCTGGGCTCAAGCGAGTCTTCTCCCAAGTAGCTGGGACTACAGGTGCCCGCCACAAGGCCCGGCCATTTTTTGGTTGCATTGTTGTTTGGCGGGCCGGGGCTGGATTTGAACCCACCAGATCAGGTGTACATGGCTGGTGCCTTAGCCCATTGTGCCACAGGTGCTGAGCCTGAACACTTGTTTTTTGAACTATAGTCTTTTTTGTCTACGTAAAGACAAATACAGACACGGTTCCTGCCTTCATGAAGTTTGTAATCGAGTGTATTAATTAGATGATTATGCAAATATGTAATTACACATTGTTGTGTTAATGTATAAAAAGTGAAGATGACCCAGCTGATGCTCAGGGAAAGCTTTCCTGAGGAAAGACTGAGTTAAATCCTGAAAGATGAACGAAAGTTAATTAGTTCACAGGGGATGCTGTAGTGGAGCGGAACTGGGAACAGCATTTCAGGCATTTTTCATCAAAAAGA
>CAUYON010110503.1:0-18896 GCA_963573935.1 Arctocebus calabarensis | reverse complement strand
CTCCTCAGCCTGTTTAGAAGGCACTTTAAATTGCTAACTTGGGCTAAGCAGAAGCTTTCCCAGGAAAGCGCTTGTCGCTGGGATCACTCCTTAAGTGGCTATCCACTTACCCAGTGTGCCCAAACTGGTCTCACACAATGCCCCTGAGGGCTAAGGCTGCAAGGCGTCTCAGTCCCCACCTTTAGGCTGCTCAGTCACTAGATTACTTACTCCGCCCGATGCTTGTTCTGAGACCCTGAGGGTGGAACTTACTGGGGCACTTATCCTAGGATGTCTCCGCATAGCCCACAACCAAACACTGGTAGCTCCGTCTAGCTTGGTGGCTCAGTCTGGAGCCCCAGACAATACTTAAAGACCCTCACACTCTTCCCCCAGTTCTCCCAAGGCAGTTCAACTGAGTGCCAAGTCCAAAAGAAACCCAAACAGCTCACAGGTAAGGCCTTTCCAGTTTGCAATCTCATTGCTGCTGTAGCCATAGCTGCCTGCAGGAGTAGACCGAATGAACACACGCAAGCACTTGCCAGATCTCCACTGCTTTTGCCTTCCTCAGGGGGTCCAGACGTCTCACACTGTCTCCCTGTGTCCCCAAAGGGATGTTTCTGGGCAGATCTCGCCAGCCAGAGATGCCTGAATTCTCACCCCAGTCTCACCATGCCCAGTTGCAAGGAAGCTGTTACTCGGCCGCCATCTTAAAACCTCTCTCTCTACTTTTTCTAATTAGCTTGGATAGGAGTGGCTTACAGTAAAAAATAATATAATGAATAACAGCATTGAAAATAAAAATGTGCCTTGGTTGAAGGAACTATGTGCAGTTGAATATACATGCAAACACGAGATTTCAGATGTCCTCATTCACTCCCTGTACTGTGCCATGGGCGTTTCAGATACTCACTCCCTCCCTCCACTCCTATTCAGCTTGTTTGCCTTGCCAGGAGAATTGGGGACATTAGGTTTGATCCTTCCTTCTACTTCGCACCTTCCTACCTATAAATTTACAGTAATTATTAGTTACCCAGGATGTAATAAGGGAGCGGACATTACTGATAACCCAATTTATGAAGAAACTTGGACCAGAATATAATATAAAGTGAACTCTGAAATTTAATTAAAAATACCATGGTTGTGGAGGCACATTTGCTCTCTACAAAAGTAATCCAAAAAGCTCACTTTTCCGCCCTAACCTGACAACATGCTCGTCCCACAGCAAATGGTTCTCTTGCTTTTCTCCACAATCTAGAGCTAGACCAGCATTGTTAACCCTAGTTGTGCATCAGAAGCATATGAGAAGCTTTTTGTTTCTTTTCTTTTTAAAGTGTCCAGAATAGTGGTTCTCAACCTTCCTAATGCCACCTTTAATACACTTAAAGCGGGTCATGACCCACAGGTTGAGAGCTGCTGGTCTAGAACATGTCTATAATGATATTAAAGGCTTTCAACATGAGAATTGGTTCAAGAACACCTTGTCTGGGGCCCTATCCTGAGAGACTGTGGAGCCTTAGCTAGGAACCTTAGCTAAAGCAGGGTGGAGGCGTCTCCTTTTGCCTTATTGTGTGTCTCATGAAAGGGCGAGCAAGGGCTTGTGGTTATTGATGTGCCCTCAGCTGCAGAGCACGCCCATTCTGGCATGTGCTCCAGCCGGAGCTACACACAAGCATTTTCATTCCTTGCTGCGTTGCTTCAGCTTTCTGAATGCTGAAGAATGCAGGCTCTGGAACCAAACTTCCCAGATTCCCAGGTCTGACTCTGTTGGTATATGTTCCCTTGATGGAATGATGTAATCCTGAATTGAGGAATTGCTCACAATTCTCCTTTTAATTTCCCATTGATTATCAAGTGTCAACAAGTTAGATTGTTTAATACTTCTCAGTCCTGTGGCTGCTGGGGTCTGTCTGCTCTGAATTTAGACTGTTAGATTTATCTCTGAGCAGTCTCTTTGCTATTGCCCCTAAAATCTGTCTCCCACGCTTTTGGCAGAGTGAGCTTTCTAAGTGGTTTGTTTTACTTGACTTTCTTCTACCGCTGGACTGAGCTCCTGTAGAGACTGTATCTCTTGCTTTTCTAACCCCAGTCCCCATACCTTCTTGAGGTTCTGTGGTGCTCCAGATGCTGAGACTGGCACTAATACAGCATCCACTAGCTACTGAAGTTTAAATCACCTTAAATTTAAAAATCTGTTACTTAGTCATTCCCACTAGCTACATTTTAAATGCTAGATAGGCACATGTGACTACTGGTACCATATTGGACAACATTATCACAGAAGTTCTACTAAGCAAAGCTGCCCAGCCCAGTGCTGATGTAGACATCTTGATGTATTAACTTCCTTTTAACATTGGAACACCCTCCAAAGTGCTAACCTGAAAAAATTGCCCTTCAGCAGTTAACGCCTCTCTATCTTAATCCTGCCATCATCCACTATCCTGTGTCTGTCCTTTCCAGAATACCACTCTCAGTATGTGTCCAGCCAGGAAAGTCCACACTGTTCTAACACAGGAGATGTGGATAAAGAGGTATTAGAGGGTAACCTGGAGGTCCTAGCTGCAGGATGCAGCTGCTAGTCCTCGCAGGGTTGGGGAGTAAAAAGGAGAAAGAGTGGGTTCACCAAGTCCTTGGAGCACCACAAAAAAGGTCATCGTGGTGTTGGTACCTCTGAGAAAGTTCATGACCTAACTGGTCTTAGTAATTCTGAGGGGTGGGGTCAAGACAGTTGTAGAAGCTCTGAAAGTAATTGAATGGATCACCTGTCATATTAGATCACAGTGATAGGATTAGAAGTCAAGACAAAGAAGAAGGTCCTGTTTTATTTCTACTTTCCAACTCCACCCCCCACCCAGCCCTTCCTATTTGCAGAACCTAATAAGACAGCAGTGGCAGGGCCAGGGAAATGCAGTTTGCTGAATCCTAGCCCCCGCTGTATAGAAGGCCGGGCCGTAAAGTACTAGCACACTGGATTCTGTTGTGATTCCTTCTTATCCAAGGATGTTAACCCTTAAAACTCCATATATTCAGGAATTTGGAAAGACTCTGTTGGTCCTCAAGAGTGTTCTTTATTTTGCTTTTTTATTTTTATTGTTGGTGATTCATTGAGGGTACAGAGAACGAGATTACACTGATTGTATTTGTTAGGTAAAGTCCCTCTTACAATTATGTCCCGCCTCCAAGAGGTGTGTCACCCCCACCTCTGAAGTCTGTTCTGATTGAAAACTTATTGCTCATTTCTACCAAATGAGATTTTTGTGCTGCTACTGAATGCTTTATTTCTAAGATTGGCAGGAGGGGGTATACATACATATTGTAATCAGGAATTCAGGCCCATCTATTCATTCAGACATTTCTTGAGTGCTTACCACATGCCACAAAATCTGTCAGATGGTATACACATAAAACAAAATAATCAGCCCAAGTCCATTTATAGATCCAGAGTTAGGCACTGGTAACTTCTGTGTGGTAGATGACATCTTCCTGTGCCCATGCACACATACTCTATCAAAATGACATCACAAAACTTCAGAATGCAGACGTATTTTAAAGAAATTCTTTTATAAATCTGTCTCAACTCCTATACAGTGTCTGATTTTAAGGAGAGTATTATTTATGCACATACAATGTGGTTTGCTACATATGTCTATGTATATTTTGTTCATTTTTCTCTTCCCACCGAATTTCTAGATGTATAATTTCTATCTGGGTCACTGAAAATGTAGATTTAAACCTTTGAGCTAGATTGGCAAACTGCTCATTACCAAAGCTGTTCTAGTCTCAGCATTCTGTGCCGAGACACAGAATGTTACCAGTCTTGAATGTTTTTCAGTGATGGCCAAGAGTTTATTGTTTCTTTGGATTATTTTTAGTGAGAGTATATATCAGTATGTTAATTGGCTATTTGTATTTTTTGTGTAGTTAACTGTTCATACCCTTAACATTTTTTCTTTAGGGTTATCATGTCTATAAATCTGCAGTTGCTTTTATTAGGAATTATTAATCATTACACTGCAATATTTTTTCTTCTGTCATTTATCTTAAGTTTCCTTACTATTGCCTTATAACAGTTTTTATGTAATCAAATCTATTGGCCTGCTTTATAATTTCTTCCTACAGTATAATGAACTTTGCCTGGCCAGAATTATAAAAATACTGACCCATGTTTTCTCCTGATATGATGATTTCATTTTTTTATGTCAATCTTTAAGGTAGTCGGTGATTATTAAATTAAATAATGAACTAAAGATTCAACATTTTTTATTATTATCCAGCTGTCATAATGTTTGTAAAATAAATTCTCATCTCCATCGATTTAAAATGTAAACTTCACCACATAGTACTTTTCTTTCTGATATTTATAAATACATTTATAGATATTTCTAATATGTATTTTTGATATTTATAAATACAGCATTTATAAATATGTAGAATGCAGGTTTAATTATGTCCCAGTAGCCATTTCTTAGAAATTAATACAGCATTTATAAATATTAGAAATATCATTTATCTTAATTATCAGTAATTAATTAATGTTGACTCATATTTCTTGAACATTGATTTAAAATACTTGTTTTATCACTGATAGTTTCATATCTAATAGGTCAAATATTACTCCCCAATTCAAACACTTATTACTCATTTTCATTCAGAATTTTCTATACTACTTTACAAACATAATTTAGAATTTAGCCTTCTTTCAAATGCTAAAGAAATTTCATTGGCATTCTGGTTAGAATTATATAGGCTACACAGGGTATCAGACATTATAAGGCTATATAGAGAAATTGTGGCATATTTACAACAGTGAATATTCCTATCCAAAATGAATATTGTTTGTCCTATTAAATTCATGTGTCCCTAAGAGTTTAAAATTTTTTATTTTCACTTAGTCAATTTTAGGTATCTTAATATGCTTTTATATTTTTTAATGTATATGAATTAGTTTTTCTTCCCCTTTACAAAAAAAAAAATGTTTTCTAATAGAACATTATACAGAACATCAGCTTTCAAAATGTTTGGTCGCAGGACCCCTTCACACTCAAAAATTATTAAAAACCTTAAAGAATTTTTGTTCTGGCAGTTTATATGTGCTCATGTTTACCATTTTAGAAATTAAAACATTTAAAACTTTTATTGAAAAATTAATCAAATGATATGCCTACACAACATTTATGTTAGCATAGTAATATATTTTAAGTAAAAAATAGCTAAATTTCTGGCCCTTCATTTGGATGCTAATGTGCTTAAATATAAAGAAATAAAATACTAATTACACAGAACTACTTAATTCTGTGTAGTTATGAAACCTTTACAGAATTATGAAAATTATGCTGTGCTCATGCTTCAAGATTAACACATAGAATTAAAATTTACACTAGCAAGGACTAAAATATTGATGATTTTCCAAATTGATGGAGATCCCTTTTCATAGCAGCCATGATTTCTTAGAAAAATACAAATTATCTAAGGATAGCCATTTGAAACGTCAGTATACTTTTATTAGTCTGGAAGTTTCACCCTTGCAGTATGACTGTTCTTTTGCTTGGGTTGCATGTCCCTCGCTCTGTAATCTGAGAGTGTCTCCAGGAGGAAAGTTGGTCTGGAGTGTCGCACTGCTCACAAGCGTTGCACCCTCATGCTGCCTATTGTCCAGACACTGGGAAGAATTGATTCATATATTTTTATCCAGTTTTATGGTTATTGATGGGAAATTATTCAGATACCAGCTCTTCCATGAAGTCTCAGAAATTATAAACCTTTTAGAAGACAACATAAGGGATCATCTTTAAGATCTTGAAATAATGGATTTCTTCACACGAAAAATGTTAAATACAAAGGAAATTTTTTATAAAT
The DNA here is from genome assembly GCA_963573935.1 of Arctocebus calabarensis. NCBI lineage: Eukaryota > Metazoa > Chordata > Mammalia > Primates > Lorisidae > Arctocebus > Arctocebus calabarensis. The sequence goes on along the minus strand of CAUYON010110503.1, from coordinate 13,061 downwards.
ATAACTCTATTAAATTGAGAAGTCCATCAAAAGATTCCCTAAAGAGGGTGAAAAGACTAGACAAAGTGGGAGAAGATGTTTGCAATCTGCAGGACAGTGTACTGAAAACAAAATCATATAAAGCCTGGACTAAGGGTTTGAATAAGGTAATGATGATGACATGCTTTCTGAAATGTCCTCAAATATAGGCCAAAGGAAAACCTGTAAGCATCTTGTTCAACAAAATGAAGTGACAAGGCCTCTTCATAAGAAGACAACTGTGGTATTTTTGAAAGACTCTGCCAGGTTTAGAAGATGTGACAAGGTAGCAGAGTTAAGAGCATCACCACGCAGGAAAAACAAAACACATACATTTAAATCAATACAGAAATGCCTGATAATCCAGTAGAAAAGTAGATTTGAACAGGCACTTGACCCCCCCCCCCAAAAAAATCCAAATAATTGATAAAATGAAAAGATGTTCAACCTCATTAGGTATGAAGAAAATGGAAATTAAAACCACAAGATAATACTACCAACCACGTAAAAGATTGACAAGAAATTTAACCATTCTCACTACCAAACGTGAGATTTGTAAGTAGCAACATGTGCACTCACACTGGTAGGAAGGTAAATTAATACAGCTACCCAGGGAAAGGGTTGACTATTACTAAAAATCTGAAGTTATGAAGTATATTATTTAGCAATTCCTAAGTATTTTTCCTAAAGATAATTTGGTACACATGTATCATGTGTACAAAATGTTCTTAAAAATATTTTTCATATTATGAAAAACTGGAACCAACCCAATATCCAACAGTGAACTAATAAATTGTGTCCCCAAAATCCCCATACATGGGGTGGGGGGGGGGAAATTGTAGCTAATTGTATCTTTATTTGCAGAGTAATTATACAAAATTTTACAAAGAAGTAGCCAACACAAAAAATATTTTGTAAAATTTTTAAATGAATTCCTTGTAAATAAAGGATTTAGCTACAATTTTCTGTTTTCCCTAGGCATGGACACACTATTATAGTCATATTATGGATTATTATGCAGCGATTGAATGCTGTAAACCGGGGCAGGCCAGTGGTTCACATCTAGAATCCTAGCTGAGCCAGGAGGATCACTTAAGGCCAGGAGTTCAAGAGTTCAGGATCAGCCTAAGCAAGAGAAAGACCCCATCTCTACAAAAAAAAAAAAAAGTTAGGCAGGGATGGTGGTAGTGCCTATAGTCCCAGTTTGACTCTGGAGGACGAGGCAGGAGGATCGCTTGAGCAAAGTTGGAGGCTGCAATGAGCTGCTATGATACTACTGTACTCTAGCCCAGGTGACAGAACTAGACCCTGTCTCAAAAAAAAAAAACCAAAACCGTAAGCCATAGTTTGATACCCACATGGGTAAAATATTAAGTGAGACAAAACTATATATAATGTAATTTATTTAATGCTCAAAAAAAAACCCTTAGGTAAAACCAAATTACACAAGAATAAATTCATGAACAGCAAAACTAAACTAGGAAAATGATTACCATGTAAGATAGGATAGGAGTTACTTCTAAGAAGGAAGAATTTGAAAGAGATATCAGGGAGTCACTGGACATTTTGTTTCATATAATTTTGCGTTTTTATTTTATGTAGGTACCTTTGGAAGTGAAGTTATAAATTCAGAGTTTAGAATTATACCCCAGAGACATGAAGTTAAATATAAATCGTCAACTCTCGGATACATTTATAGCCAAGAGATTTTGGCCAAGGACTGAGTTCTGAGGAACCTTAACAGATTCTGTGCTGGAGGAAAAGCCTGCAAAGGAAATAGAGAATAATATTGAATGAAGTCAGGAGTCTCTTCGCTGGAGAGAGAATTTCTTAAAGTAGCAAGTGGACCCCTACATGAGTAACATGAGGACAGAAGAGTAGGCAATCTTAATGGGTTGTTTCAGGCTGCTGGGGACAAAGATCCGTTGATGTGAGTGACTTCAGGAGTTCAGTGGGGACTTTTTTCCCCAGCAACATGACTGACTATAGAGACAGAAAACATTCCCATTAATAAGATACTTATAAACAGTTGGGTGGGGAGTGGTTTGTTTTGGAGACAGAGTCTCACTTTGTTGCCCTCGGTAGAGTGCTGTGGCATTGTAGCTCACAGCAACCTCAAACACTTGGGCTCAAGCCATGCTCTTCCCTCAGCCTTCCAAGTAGCTGAGACTTCAGGCACCCATCACAATGCCTGGCTATTTTTAGAGATGGGGTCTTGCTTTAGTTCAGGCTCATCTCCAACCCATGAGCATGGGCAATTCTCCCACCTCGGCCTCTCAAGTTGTTTAAACTAGTTTTAACAATATCCCTTAGCTTGCCCGAGAATCAAGAAAGACTCAATCCAAAAGGAAGAATGAATTACTTTTCTAGGCTCCCCACAGAAAAAATTACAAAATTGTTAGCATACAAAGAGGTGCAGCCAAGAACATACAGAAACATTATACAGATGACTGGATTTGAAGGTATTCATGGCATTTGTCATGTTTTTGTAAATTTCCATTTCTTCTCATATCCTAAAGTAAATATTAACTTTCTTGTATAATTTCACATTTTTTGTTTTAACTTGCTTCTCCCACTATAAACTGCATCTTTGGACTGCATACTTTATTTAGGCCAGTAGGCAGGGGAAAAAACATAAAGCCTAAATCCCAAGTGAAAGGCAAAATTGTCAGGAAAAAAGGGTGAAAACCTTCCAAGGAAGACAGTAAATAAACTTGTCTTTTTCATGGTTTGCTCTGGATGAAGGAGGCAATTCATAACCACAAACTGAAAATCTGGATATGTGGGTTTGAGGCTGAAATTGACATTGCATAGAAAATATGAAACATCTTGAGATGAGAACTTTTTAGTTGGACGTGACCTTGTTTGATAGTGTCAGCAGGAGCCTGACAGTAATCTAAATCCTTTGAGTAAAACAACTTATACCCAGAAAAGTCAAAAATGGAAAAAGTATTAGCCTTGAGGAACATGAGGTTTTAGCTGACTTTAAAGAGGTAAATAGAAAATGTGTAGAAATTAGGTTCCAGAATTCTTTCACAATTTGTCTCAACGTCATGGCATACACAGGAAATGAATTCTCTCAGTTATTTTCTAAACAAAGAATAGAAAGCAAAGGTATGATAGATATGATTGTGTTTATCAAATTAATAAAACTTCCAAAAAATCATGGCCTTAAATTGTCTTTATCTCATCTAATACCTCGTTGGGTTGGATTTGGAGAGGAGTCTCCCACATCCCCTTCTAAGTGTGCACTAGTTTCTGGCAGGACCTTCAGGATCTGCCTGACTGCACAGAGTCACTCCAGGACTTGCCTTTTCTAGAGTCTCCCACGTTGGGAGCCCATGGGTGCATGAATTAAAGGGCACGCCATTTTGGCTCCAAACAAAACCGTATAGGTCCCCAGAGGCATTGACCACGGCTTTTACCATCACAGTTGGACTCTCTCTACACAATCCTAGTTTTGCCCCATTCTTCCTACAGATGCTGATCTCTGCTTCCAGGGAACCAGTTTGGGCCACATGTTTATCCCATCAATCCCCTGTGATTAGGTTTCTCTAGTATATTGATGCAAAAAATAGAACCAGTTTCATCTTATCTCTCATTTCTGATTGTAAATGAATGTCTTGTTAAATAAGATTTATCAATTTCATTAAGCCAAACTAGTTCATCTAGGTATAATTATCCTGTTTAATAGTCCCCCAAACAGCAAAGATAATGAGTAAATTAGAGGCTTCCCAAATGAAAATTTACTAATAAAGTTGTCAAATTTCTCTATGCCATCACCAGTGCATATATGTTGATAGCTTTTTAAATAATTTAAAAAATGCTTGTAGTTGAAAAAAGGATATTTATACTGAGAAAACTTGATTGTTGTCTTCTAAATTCCCAGTAGGTGGTGTCACAATACTGTATTTAGGGAATAGTTTTTAAATTTTATATATATAGATATAAAGAAAAAAGAAAGTGTTAATATGTGCTCAAACATATGTACTTTCATTTTTACAGTGGCTTTTCTTTTTATTCTAAGATGACATTTTTACAAACACCTTAATTTGTTTCTTCACATTTTTACTAAAAAGTATGTACTTAAGTGATAGTGTTTTATTCCTCTCCGGAATGATATAAAACTACACAATTAATCAAAAGAACAAGATGCCCAAATTGTTCACAGAAAAATTTTCCCATGATTTTTTTATTTAGATGAAGAAGAAAATGTACTTGTTTTAGAAGTCATAATAATAATTGCAACCTTTACTTTGTACTCAAAATGTGTTCTACTTCTGGCTACTCTTTTTAACTATCTAAATTATAAATGCTTAACCTTGATGGAAATTCAGCTATTGCTAGTTGAGTTGAATGTAGTCTTAATTTTTCTACTTTACATTTTAGCAATCCTTATGTTTACTTTGTCAGTGTAATACTTGGCTCAGATAGTTAGCTCAGAGAATAGTATGGCCTCTGGGCAAGGATGACTCTAAGCATACCATGAAACATTCCGTGTTTTTATGTCTTTCCAGCTAGACTGTAAACCCTTTGAGGGTTGGGTCTATGGATTAGTGTTGGTATTTTTTTGTTTTTACAAGTACAAAAAGTGCTTGTTTCATTTTGTAACCCCTACAATGCCTAATTTAAACTACATACAAACATACATGGTACCATTTGGTAAAGGCACATTGAAGAAATGTGATGTTATGTAAGCTTAAATAATTAACTCCTCCTGAACCCTCTGTACACCCAGATTATTAGGCGTCTACAGTGTGAGATCTACTATTTTGGTAATTATGTGCATCAGTAGTCAAGAATCTGAAGATCTGTAATCTTCATGGTTTGATCTTTAATGGAAAGATAAATTCTTTAAAAAGTTATAAATATGTCAATTATTTTTAAAATCTATTAAAGAAGTTAACAGTATTTTTTTACTTTCTATTTTTTTCTAAAAATTAAGAAATTAAATTGAGGTAATAAGTTTTTAAAAAATTGTGAAAAATGATCAGCTATCTAATTCAAGGAAATGTTGAACACCTTTGAAATAGCAGGACATATGGCAGTCCTAGGAACTTTAGCAATAAGGTTGACATTTCCTAGGCAAGTTGTCTCTTCACTTATATCACTAAGTGTGGTAGTTTGAAAAGTTTTTTCCTGAAGGCTTTCCAGGTTTATTTCTAAATTCAAATGGCTCTTCTTCCTTTACCTCAGGTTTTATAGGCTGAATTGTGCTTCCCTTCCCTAAAATTTGTATTTTAAGGTATAACCCTCAGTACCTCAGAATGGGACTATTTGAAGATAGGGTCTTTAACAAGACATTAAGTTAAATGTGAGGTCATCAGGGTGGGTCCCAATGAAATATGTGGTATGACCATATAGGAGGAGGAAATTTAGATGCAAATATGTAGAGAAAGACGACCATGTGAAGACACAGGAAAAGATAACCAATCTACCAGCCAAGAAGAGAAGCCACAGAAGAAAACAACCTTCTTGACACCATGATCTTGGACTTTTACCCCCAAATTGTGAAAAAAATAACCATCTTTTTTAATTGACCCAATATGCTATAATTCGTTATAGCAGCTCTAGTATACTAATGTACCAGCCAATAGTTGAATCTTGTTTTTGGTTTCTTCCCTTGATGGAAATGTTCTCAATCTTACCTTAGCCTAAAAATTAAAGAGAAGCTTTGTAAATGCACTTCTGGGGCACTGCAGAGTGGGTCAACAGGTTCAACGGAGAGCCTAAGAATCACGCCAGTTGATTTGAATCAAGGTTGTCTATCATAGCATTAGGAGGCCAACATTGTGATGTGATAGTCTTTTCTCCGAATTCATAAAAAACTCAATTATGTCCTCTGGTGGGAAACTGCTTTTCCTTGGAGTGAAAAATTCTAGAAATCAAATTCAGAATAAAATACCAAGTGCAGTTTTTATTTCTGGAAACGGTACAATTCGTTGCTTCAGAACAATACTGTCTGTAGAAACAAGCAAAAAAGGTACAAAATGACATGTAAATATCTATTTGAAACCATTGGAAAATTAAATATCAAAGATGGAGGATTTGAGAGCCCAGAATATAGGAAAGATCGGAAGCCCAGGTAGGTAATCTCAGCATCAGGGGCGGCTCTTCCTTTCCATGCATTTACTGACTCCTAAAGAAGCAACTCAGATGTGGGGACTCTGAACAGTGCTTAATTAGGCTGATTCATGGGGCAGAGAGGCTGGGGAAGAACAGAAATTGGAGTTCAGGACCCATCTATCATGAGAGCCCATGGAAAACACATTTTGCTGGCACCTTAATGACTTATGCTCTAAAATTAAGGGTAATAGAAATAGACCAGCACTTGGAAGAACTAAAGCTCAGGTTTGCATCATCTGAATGACTGATGAGATTAATGTCTGGTGGGATTGTTAGTACCCCTAGCTAAGCTGTCTGCTAGAATAAAAGCAAATCTGTGTGTAAAGATACATCATCCCGACCCTAATATAGGCTCCCCAAACTGTCCATAACATCTTGTACTCAAGCAAATCAACTGGAGCAAACGACAGTTAGCATGAAAGAACATGACTAAATTAAAATGACAAAACATTAGAAAAAGGGATGTGGGAGATCCAGACCAAAAGTACACTTTAAACTTAGAGTGATAAATAGGTTGAAGGAGCTAACCAGTGAAAGAAAATTTCATCAGAGCACTGTAAAGTAAAAAAGAACCAAATGGAGCTTGGAGAATTAAGAATTACTGAAGAACACTGTAAATGAATTTAACTACAGAATGGATGCAGCTGTAATAAACACTGAGTTACAGAGACAGAAAGAAATGTCCAGATTGAAGCCCAAAGAAATTAATTTTTTAAAATACAGAAAAGGATATTTAAGAAACATGGGATTTAATAAGAAGGACAAACATACATCTGGTTGAAGTACCTAAAGGAGAAGAAAGACAAGGGTGAAAGAGAAACAATACTTAAAGAAGTAATAGATAAGAATTTTTCAAAACCAGTGACAGATGAACGGACATAGTTGAAAGGCACCACAGACTCTGAGCAGGACATACATGAAGAAAATTACCTCCATTCCCGGCAGACATTACAGAGAACAGCAAAAAAGAGAAAATTTTAAAAGCAACCAGAAGAGCATCTCAAAAGAAGCAAAATAAGACAGGTAGCTGACTTCTTATGCTAAATAATAAAAGATAAATGATATATTCAGAGTGCTGAAAGGAAATATTAAATATATAATTTCCAGCAAATGCAGTCTTTGAAATAGCTTTGGAGTCAGTCATTTTTAAACAAAATAACTGAAAGATTTTGTCATTGGAAGACTCACACCACAGGAAATATTAAAGGACATTATTCTTCAAGCCAAAGGAAAGTGATCCGAAATGATGGAGATAGATGGAAGAAAGAAGGACGAGCAAAACAAATATATGGGAGGAGCAGCATTTCTGGAACAGTAGAGTAAGGACTTCTGAAAATCTGTTCTTCCATAAACACTTGAAACCACGGGGGAAAAGGATTGAACTTTGTCAGAACTCTGGACATTAACCAAAGACTTGTGATAATCTGAGGAGTGTCTATTCGGGAAAAATGATTGAATCATCACGAAATGAAAAGCAGCTTTGTGGCCCATTTACTTGCCCCATTTGCAGGCCCTTAGTCCAACTCTTTCTTGGTAGCCTTGGCAGCTTTTCTGTCCTGTAATAGACGGTAGTGACTCTGTCGCTTTTGGTCGCCTGTGGTCCGTGAACTCATTCCTCAATTCCTGAGACCAGGAACCCGGTGAGACGAGTAAACCGCTATCAAGAGGAGGGAACCAGTTTTCATGCGTTCAGCTTAGTGATGTGGATATGGAGCTCATTCTCTGGCCCTTTTCCTTCCCTCACATCATAGTTATTTTACAGGCATCAGTTTTTCTGGCTCCCCTCGCCAGGAACACAGTGTGATTTATCAGTTACCCCCCCACTACTGGGTAGCCTCATCAATTACAGTTAACCCCAGGCTGAAAGTAGTGGGTAGAGGCGCTTGCTTTCTACCATTACGTTACTGTCCCTTGAGGGTGTATCCCCCACATGAGACAAGTAGAGCCCGTGGGCTTCCCTTCCCTCTCGGGTGCCTTTTGACATTACCTTTGCGTTTTAGAGCCACTTACTGGTGACTCCTCTGTTAGGAACTTACTCCATCATTAATAGAAATCTTCTGATTGGTTAATCCCCAAACTTCTGGAAAAATTGATACAGATAAATACCTGTTCAATGTTTAATCTTTAAACAATCTGTTTTACATACCCTATTTACTCTGAGTCTAAAGGTGCTTAGAAATTAATTTGAGCCAACAGAATGTAAAATGGATCAAATATGTCCAGGTTCCTACCTTAAGCGTGTAATGCCTCGCCTGTCACCACCAGACGAGAACAACATTGTGCTCCCTGCTTCTTTTTAACCTTTCTGGAAAAGTTAAGCAAGATTACTCTGCTCACCTGACACCACTTGAGTTAGAGCATACTTGTGAACAAAAGATCAGCTGGGAAAAAACAGCCAAAGGAAGTATATTATCTGGCCCAATTATAAACCTAAGGTAGTGAGTGCATCTCTTCCCTTCAACTAGCATGGCGTGTTAGCTTAATGATTGCTTAATTAGCTTGTTGAATGAAAATAAATATACTTTTTTTTTTTAAAAAGTTGGTTACCTTTTGTAACTGACATCCTCCAGTAGGTCTTCATTGTGACCTTGGGTAGAATCTAACAGTGCATGCTCAAGTTTAATTACCCTTAGTTGGCTCAAAATCAACAAAATTGCAATTTCTGTACTCTAGCCACCCAGTATGTTAGCTCTATTCTTTTTATACCATCAAAAATTAGATATTATCATTAAGTTATACAGACAAGTTGTATATTTACATATACATTCATCATTTTATTCAATATTTCTTGTGTTCCAACTGGCCTCTTGTAATCAAGTTTCCTCTTACTAATGTACCTCTAAAATTCTTACTGTTGAGGTGATAAACCTTCAGAGGTTTGTGTTCTAGAAATGACTTTATGACACTCTTGTTCTAGAAGTAGTTTCTAGAAAGCTGGATACACAATTCTTGATGAGTATATATATTTTCTCTCAACCCTTTAAGATTTTTCCACTGTCTTCTTGCTTCCTTTGTTACTATTAAAATTCTATCATTAATTTGTTATCGACCTATAATTAATCAGTCTATTATACCTTTCTAGGTAGCCTGTCTTTCCTCTTTAATAACTTCAAGATCTTTTTTAGAGTAATCTCTTCTTATCTATGGGGACACATTCCAAGACCCCCTTTGGATGTCTGGAGTTGCAAAGAGTGCCAATCCCAATTGCCATTATTTGGAACATGCGTCTACCCACAAATTTAATGTTCTTATAGTCTTAACTAAGTACTTATCCACACCGTGATTTGTAACTTCTGCAGTTTGAGGTGCAACAGCAAAACTAGCATGCATTTTTTTCCTTCACAATTTCATGAATAGAAGTTTCATTGTTACCATAAATATTAACAACCTTAACATACAATTGTTTTTCCACCTTATCACTTAAAGCAGCAGTTCTCAACCTGTGGGTCACCACCCCTTTTTAACAATGAAAATACATTGCGGCATTAGGAAGGTTGAGAACCACTGACTTAAAGGAACATTTTTCAGCTTCTCCTTGTCACGTCTGAATATAGTATGGTTATCCCGGACAAAGGGATGATTCATTTCCTGGGTAGGATGGAGCCAGATGGTACAAGATTTCATCACACTACTCAAAATGACACACAGTTTAAAAATTATGAATTGTTTATTTATGGAATATTCCATTTAATATTTTCAGTGTATAGTTGGCTGTGGGCAACAAATCTCAGAATGTAAAACCTTGGATGTGAGAGAGCTATATTTCTTTGGTGTTTCCATTTCCACTACAATATTTCAAGGTATGTGTTTCTTTGTGTTTATCTTGGTGGGAATACAGTGACAAATGTCTTTCCCTCACACAGCATTAAAGGACTCAGTTTTATAACATTGTCAGAATCAAGACCAGGTGCTATGGCTCATGCCTGTAATCCTAACACACTGGGAGGCCAAGGTGAGTGGATTGCTTAAGCACAAGGTTTGAGACCAGTCTGAGTAAAAGCTAGACTCCTATTTCTACGAAAAATAGAAAAAAATAGCTGGGTATTGTGGCAGGTGACTGTAGTCACAGCTACTTGGGAGGTTGAGGCAAGGGGATCATTTAAGCCTGAGAGTTAGAGATTACTATGGGTTATGACACCACAGCACTCTACTGAGGGGCAACAAAGTGAGACACTGTCTCCCTCCTCCCCCCCCCCACAAAAATTGTCAGAATCAACATGGAGTCATAAAATAGATAAAATAGAGCTGGGGAAGACCACAAAGGGAGTGTTCTCATGCACAATTACCTAATACAAGAACTATCACAGAAGACTGCAAAACCCACAACCTTTACATGGCAACCTTTAAAAAAAAGTACTTCTTGAGGACATCTGCTCCACAACCACCTGTCCAACATAAAACTCGTGCCTCTTTTATTATTCCTGATAGCCAACAGTAAATAATTCAAAACAATTATATAATCCTCCTCACTTTTCTTTTAAAAATCTTTTCTTTTTTCCTTTATGTCCCTGAACATACACAAAGTTTACTGTGGTATGAGTTTTTTCATTGTAATGCTTATTCCCAAATAAGGGTTTTCTTTTACTCTGTTCCTCTGCTCGTCACTCAGATTGACATGTGGTGTCACAGTGTTGTCCATGTGAGCTCACTTTGGACAAAGCAGTGGCCCCTGGAATTGGGTATGATACTGATGGAGCCCTTGGTCCTCTCTTTTTCTATGATTTGCCTTTTCTGTCTTGGTAAATTTTTCTTAGGTTTTCAGACTCTCTTTGGCGAGCTCTTTTTGACTTGTTTTGGAATTTTATTCATCTATAAGGCTTCTATAAGTAAAGGACCTTGCATCTTCGTTGGAAATAAAAAAACTTTTGTTTTGGTAAGCCCTTTCTGACATGAAGACAAGTATACCTCTGGGTGTAAGAATTCTGGTTTCTACGTAACCTCTGTCATGTCTATGAGGCATATCTTTCCTTGTGAATTCACTTTTGATTATACATCCCTGGTTTAATATTTTGTTTGCGAAATATTTGCAAACCTGAGTTGAAACTTGTATGAATACTCTAATTTTAACTTAATTTTGATTTGATCACTCATGTCTACAAATGTTTTGGCTTTTTCCCCTTGCTTATTTCTGAACATCTTCTGAGAGCAAAAGTAAACAATCTAAATGGTGTGTGCAAGATGGCCACCAGGATGGTTGCCACCACCTAAAACAACAGTACAAACTCCTGATAGGTTATAAAATTTTCTTTGCTCTTGCAAGATTAATATGTGGAATGAGATCCTTATAATCCTAAAGCATTCCAAACACTCTGGGACTGGAGTCAGCCATACATTCAAATTTTATTGTTCATTCTCATTCATTATTTGTAAGCTGATGGACGAATTACACCAGAAAAATTCAGAGCCCAATGGACATTATCCAAACTTTCTAAACTTATTTAACACACAGCCAACTACAGAGTTAATATCTAGAGTCTTCTAAATTCTCTATTTTCTGTCTACCCTTGGTCTGTTGCCTATTTCACTTATATTAAAATAATGTAGCATTGCTAACTTCAAAAGCCATTTAAAAGTTTTTCTTAGGGAATTTCTATCAAACTAAGGAAAAACATCTTAAAGAGTTTTTGAAAAAACTTTGAGCCCACAGAAATCTCTAATATCTCTAAAATGCTTCCCATCCGCATTATCTAATCAAGCAACAAGACAGGCAAACAAAGGAGAAGTTTGTTACTAAAAATTTCAAGAGCGTTTGGAGATTTTTACTTAGGTTATACAATTCAGCCAATCTTAGCTAAAATGTAGCTTTTGGAATATTTAGTTCTACAATTATTAGAAAAGAAAAATAAAGGTAAAATATGTTTATTTCAAACTTCTATGAAAACTACTTCATACACACTTCTGGTTCACAGCCTCTATCACATTACCTATCCAGACAAATAAAATACAGCCACATGAATAGGTTGCATTTTGTCAGAAATGTACCTTGAATCCAGCTCTTCTTTGATAAACTGGTGACTTTCTATTCCTAAGTTCTACTGTCTCGTGATTAAACTTTTCAAATGAAAGCTGTAAGATATTTATTTGTGTGTGTCTTTGTTTTTATGTGTGTGTTTGCCTGTTGTGTGTTGGTTCTACATTGTAAGTCTAGTGGCATGAGGTTTTTTGGATTGCTTAGATATAAAATATATAATCATCAAGCCAAATACCTTTTGGCTTAATAAATCATAAGTCATTCCTTATATTTTATTCAGATTGGTTAGATATAAAATACATAGTCATTAAGCCAAATAACTTTTAGCCCCTATGACTTAATAGACCCTTGAGAAGTAAGCTGGTTTTAAAATTTTTCATTCTGAAGGCATATCTATTTTTATTTATACATTTTTACCTAGGTTTCATGGTCAGACAGTATATTTGACTTTGCTGCATGTTTTAAGGTCATAACTAAAAACAGAATAATCTCTGGCTAACTCTTTGATAAATAAGACTAATTTAATATTGTTGGCTTAATAAAAAAAGATTTTAATGAAAATTTTTGGAGTTATTTACAAAATTTCATATTTAGTTTAAAGTGCTTGCTTGGGAAAAACAATATTCACAGGCTGTAAATACGGTTAACACAAAAACCTTAAGATTCTGACTTTGTCTGATATCTCCTTTTTCATAAGTAATCTAGGTATAATTATTAAATATAAATTAGGTAAATGTAAAGAGAATAAATAGTTAGAAATTAACATTTCATCTTAAAATTCTTTTAAGTTACATTATATTCTTTTTTTTTTTTTTTTTTTTTTTTTTGAGACAGAGCCTCAAGTTGTCACCCTGGGTAGAGTGCTATGGCATCATAGCTCACAGCAACCTTCAATTCCTGGGCTCAAGCGAGTCTCTTGCCTCCGCCTCCCAAGTAGCCGGGACTA